>VONZ01000563.1:0-305000 GCA_012976165.1 Labeo catla | reverse complement strand
AGTTCTTCTGTGGCATTCGCTACAAACACTATGAAACTATGGAAGTGCAATGACATTTTAGTGCCACGTAAAAAAAAAAAAAAGTTTACAACAATAAAGTCACAATATTTAGAGAATAAAGTCAAAATTATGAAAATAAAGTCAAAGTGTTTCGAGAATAAAGTTGAAATTACGAGAATAAGGTCAAAGTATTTTGAGAATAAATCGAAGTTATGAGAATAAAGTTGAATCGTTTCAAGAATAAAGTCAAAATCACAAGAATAAAGTCAAAATATTTTGAAAATAAAGACAAAATTATGAAAATAAAGTTGAAATGTTTCAAGAATAAAGTCAAAATGTTTTGAGAATCAAGCTGAAATTTCGAGAATAAAGTCGAATATTTTGAGAATAAAGTCGAAATTACGAAAACAAGGTCAAATATTTCAAGAATAAAGTTTAAATATTTTAACAATAAAGTAAAAATTATGAGAATAAAGTCGAATCGTTTCAAGAAGAAAGTCAAAATTACGAGAACAAAGTCAAAGTGTTTCAGGAATAAAATTGAAATGTTTTTAAAATAAAGTTGAAATTTGGAGAATAAAGTCAAAATTACGAGAATAATGTCGAAATTATGAGAATAAAGTCGAAGTTTCGAGAAAAAAGTCAAAATTACAAGAATAAAGTCTTTTTTTTAGAATGAAGTTGAAATTACGGAAACAAGGTCAAAATATTTCGAGAATAAAGTTGGAATATTTTAACAATAAAGTAAAAATTATGAGAACGAAATCGAAACGTTTCAAGAAGAAAGTCAAAATTACGAGAACAAAGTCAAAGTGTTTCGAAATGTTTCAAGAATAAAGTTGAAATTTGGAGAATAAAGTTGTAATTACGAGAATAAAGTTGAAATATTATGAGAATTAAGTCGAAATTTTTTGAGAATAAGTCGAAATTATGAGAATAAAGTTGAAATATTATTAGAATTAAGTTGAAATATTTTGAGAATCAAGTCGAAATTTCGAGAATTAAGTCAAAGTTTTCAAGAATAAAGTCAAAATGTTTTCAGAATAAAATCAAAATGTTTCGAAAATAATATCAAAATATTTTGAAAATAAAGTATATTGTAGTCTATTGCACATGCAAATGACCCAGATTGGGAGCACTGGGAGAAATTCCAAATTCTCAGCTTTCAAAATCTTTCAGTTCTATAGCAAAATACAAACAATATGTCTTAAAATAATGAAAAAGTGTTTTTTACTCTCTTTAATGTGGCATAACAGATCACTGTGTTTGCCTCAGTTTAAATGGCATGAGAATTAGTCATCTTTCCTATTACAGGGAGACATTTGTTTAATTAAATTAGGCTTTACTATTTTTTTTTCATTCCTTCTGACTTAACGATTATATAGTGCTATAAACTTTACAAAACATAGTATAGTGCTATAAACTGAAAACACATTTATAATTTGTATTTCATGATGAAACTGACAGAATTTGAAGGCTTAGCTGTTATATTAAAAGCAACAAAGCACTAAATTATTTTGATTATTGGGTGGCTGATGTGCTAAAATAGCTTTTGAATAGTTACTTATATACATCAGAAAAGACAACAATATAACTTATGTTAACATCACTTCAATCCACTTCAATCTTCAGAACGTTTTATTGTTGTTTTTAATTACATGTGATGAATGAAAGATTGGATGCCACAGATGTTTTTGCAGAGTAGGTGGTGGAATTTTTTAACGAAATGAATGTCTCATTGTAATTGAAAAGATGACTGATTCACAGGAGTACAGCTGTCCCTCCACATTAAAAAGCATGGAAAGCACACTGTTTGTATTTCGCTATAAAACTGACAGATTGTGAAAGCTGAGACTTTATTATTAAAAGTATCAAAAGCACAAAGCTTATTGCTATTACTGGGTGGCTGGCGCACTACAAATAGACCCTAATGCAGTCAAAGACGTAAAATATAATTTCCAAGCATACTGTCCCAGCGAGTATAACACATGGTATTATTTCTGCTAATAATCCCACATATATTCAAATAAATTCCGGTGGCCTGGCAGCTTCTCCCAGTGCTCGCGATCCGGGCCATTTGCATGCGCAGGTTATACTCCCAAACTACTCCCAAATTGCTATGATTTAATTCTTGTAATTTTGACTTTATACTCGAAACATCTTGACATTCTCGTAGTTTCAACTTTATTCTTGTAATTTCGACTTTATTCTCGAAATATTTCAACTTTATTTTAAAAATATTACAACTTTAATCTTGTAATTTTAGATTATTATTTATTTTATTTTTTATTTTTACATTTTTAACATGGCACTAAAATGATGTCGTAATGGAAGCCCATTTCTGCCACTGAATTAAAAAATAAAAAAGGTAGTTGTGACTTTTTAATCTAGCAATTCTTTTTTTCTCAGAATTGTGAGATAAATTTGCAATTCTGACTTTTTTTCTCAGAATCGCATGATATAAACTCGCACTTGCTTGTTATAAAGTTAGAATTGCGAGATATAAACTCGTTTATATCTCACAATTCGGACTTCATTACTCACAATGGCAAGTTTATATCTCACATATAGGTATAAAGGTAATAAACTTGAAATTCTGAGAAATAAAGTCAGAATTGCTAGATGCAAATTTGCAATTGGAAGAAAAAACAAATTGTTTTTTACAGTGTAGTTATAGTTATTAAGTCAGAGTTGTGAGATATAAATTCGCAATTGCAACTTTTTCCTCAGACGTGCGAGTTTATATCTCACAATTCTGACTTAATTACTCACAATTGCAAGTTTATATCTCACAATTCTGAGAAAAGTCAGAATTGCAAGATGTAAACTTGGAACTATGAGAAAAAAGGCAGAATTGTGAGTTAAGTGAGAATTGTGAGGTATAAACTCGCAGTTCTGAGTAATAAAGTTAGAATTGCAAGATGTAAATTCGCAATTGCAAGACAAAAAGTCCAAATTGTAAGATTTAAACTCAGTCTCAAAACTCAAAAAAAGTCAGAATTGTGAGTTAAGTTAGAATTGCGAGACATACATTTTCAATTTAAATCTTTTTCCCCCACAAAAAAGTCAGAATTGTGAGACAGAATATCACAGTTGCGAGAAAAAAGTCTGCATTTTGAGAAAAAAAAAATGTCTATTATTAATTATTTATTATAAAATTATTATTATATAAAACATATTCATTTATTTTAATATTTTATTATTATACATGAAGTTGAACCTGTCAGGGCAACACAACTGTCCTGTTATTGTAATTTAGGTGGGAAAAATGAATTCTTGAACTGTTGTGTGCAAAAATCATGTGGTGCGACCAAAAAAAACAAACAGGTGACAAGTGACATCACAGAGACTGTGTGACTGTGTGTCAGCATCAATAAGTCTTAAAATATTATAAACCAATGTGCTAGTGGCAAAATGTCAAGTGGTACAACCCCTCCAATACTGAAAGATATACATTAACAATTATACAATTAATAATTCATGATATTATTTCATTTATTTATTTTGTTAATGATCAAAGCGTGTATGCTCATGTGAATTCAAGATTTGACTTTTTTACTTGTTGGTTATACCACGTGACATTTTTAGGAAAAAAAAAAAGCTAAACAAAAAAGAACATGGAGGATTTTTTAAATACAGAGCATTGGAACTAAGTTTTCACACTCCATCATGACACTTCAATTGTTTCAGGGGAACTAGCACTTCCAAATGTAGCATTGTTAGAAGTTAATTAGCAATCTTGTTGCCTTTCAAACGCATTCCCATTTGAGAACAAAAAGTGTCATGAAATCCAAAAGGTGAGAGGAAGCTCGGTTTAGCGTTGAAAGAACACAAGTCATCATTCAACTGCCCGTGTTTTCAAAGAACGGGCCTTTGAAAAACACGCTAGAAGCTAGTGAAAGACATGCCATACCGTTACAACACCAAACAGGGCTTAGACTTGCCACTTGGCCTTTTATCGACTATACATACCTGCTGATGCAGAACGTGTATTTTATAGCTCAAAAGGAGATGACACAGCAGCTTAAAAACAAAAAAAGCACAAAAACAATTGTATAGAAAGTGAGCGGGCATGAAAATACACATGTGTAATGAATGTGTTTTTACCTCTGATGGCCAGTCATGCATTTCTGTTTTGAAAAGCCATGCCTGTGAGAGGCCAGTTTATATGCGTTGTTTTTTCTTTCCCTCCTTTTTTGTTTTGGTTTCCTCCTCCCAAGCTGCAAGTCTTTAGTCAAAGTCTTGCTTTGACAGGTGAAGATCAACCGGAGCCGTCACTATTGGCAACCATGTGGGACTGAAGGGAAAAGGTCGGAGCGGGGTCACCGGAGGCTCAGTCATTCTATACCTATTCAATAATACGCCCAACCCCCACCAGGTCAAAGGTCCCACACAACATACCTTACCCAAAGTTCTCCAAAATTAGCCCTGGATCACAGTCTGGAAATAAGATTCGCAATTTGAGGGGGGATTAAAGAAATGCATGCTGGTCTATTTCTTTATTTATCCATCATTACGCTGTTTAGTCGCAGTTAAAGCTGTTTAAATCTATTAGGCGGGTGTTTAAAATGCATTTAACGGCTTACGAAATTATCTGTGATAATCCAAAAGTTGGATACGAAATGGAAACTATAGTGAATTAAAATAGATTCTGACACTATTTTAATAATATCAACAAATGGAAAATCTGAAAGGAAAAAAACAACAAATTGGAGGCAATTTCCCGAGGAATTACAATGAAGGCCATTTCACCTGTCAAAGATGAAAAATTTCATTGGAAAAAGTAAAGTATACTTAACAAGGCTGTACTAAACACTGGCCATTTAGCAGCAATTAACACTTAATGCCTAGCACATGGGTGAACACATAGTTTTAGCAACAACTTTCTTTTTTCACTCTATTTCACAAAACACACTAGCACACTATACTGCAGTCTGAAGTGTAAGTAACTGCATTTTGGATTCTATAAACTCTGGTTGGACTTGTTTTTGGAAGTGTCTTATGTAAAGAATCATGTCTAAACTAGCCAAATGATACCATGGTTCCTTAAAGGGATAGTTCACCTAAAAAAGGAAAATTCTGTCAATTTCTCACCCTCATGTCATTCCAAACCCATAAGACCTGCATTCATCTTTGGAACACAAATTGACCCTTTGCAAAAAGGTTGATTGACAGGCGATCTGAACAATCATAATGCCGAATCCGCCATTCTGTCCGACAAACGGATCAGACAAAAGAGTAGATTAACTTTGGTGGACTTAAACTTGAAAAAATTGTGTGTAATGAATTCCTTCCGCGGTTGAAATAAAATACGTTCTGATGTTCATTCATGCTTTTTTGTTGTTGTTGTTGTTGTTGTTGTGCTTTAAGAAAAGATCATTTCACATGTGAGAAATAAACTTGCAATTCTGAGAAATAAAGTCAAAAATGCAAGATGTACATTTGCAATTGCAAGAAATAAAGTCCAAATTGGGAGATGTAAACTCACAATTGCGAGAAAAAGAATTGTTATACACTGTAAAAAATAAAAAAATAATATTAAAATAATTTGTTACCCTGCTGCCTTAAAATTTTAAGTTCAGTCAACTTGAAATGTTAAGTTGTACTAAGTAACAACTTAGATATTTGTGTTTGCTAAACTTAACAGATGGGTAAGTAACCCAGCTGCCATAAAATTTTAAGTTGATTCAACTCAAATATCTAAGTTGTCACGTAGTATAATTTAACATTTCAAGTTGAATAAACTTTTTTTTTGAGTTGACTGAACTTAAAATTTAAAGGCAGCCAGGTTACAAATTATTTTAAGTTGACTCAACAAACTGTTTTTTACAGTGTAGTTATAGTTAAGTCAGAGTTGTGAGATATAAATTCGCAATTGCAACTTTTTTCTCAGACGTGCGAGTATATATCTCACAATTCTAACTTCACTACTCACAATTGTGAGTTTATATCTGACAGTTCTGAGAAAAGTCAGAACTGCAAGATGTAAACTCGCAATTATGAGAAAAAAAGTCAGAATTGTGAGTTAAGTCAGAATTGCAAGATGTAAATTCGCAATTGCAAAGAAAAAATTGATAATTTATATCTCACAATTATGAATAAAAAAAGTCAGAATTACAAGAAAAAGTCTTGTTAGATAGAATCTCACAATTGTAAGAAAAAAAGTCAGAATTCTGAGGAAAAAAATTCTTAATTTTTTTCATTTTTTAATTTATTTTAATATTTTATTAGCAGGCATAAAGTTGAACTTTTGTGTGCAAAAATCATGTGGTGCAACCAAAACAAAACAAAACAGAACAAAAAAAAAAACAGTAAGTGACATCACAGAGAGGACCCTCATGACTGGGTGTCAACATCAATAAGTCTTAAAATACCTTTTTTATGACAAACCAATGTTAATGGTAATTGACCCTTTGAAAACAGTTTGATTCACAGGCGATCTGACCAATCATAATGCCGAATCTGCCATTCTGTCCGACAAACAAATCAGAGAAAAGAGTAAATTAACTTCGATGGACTTAAACTTGAAGAATTGTGTACACTGACGTCTTTCCGTGGGTGTAATTAAATACGTTCAAATGACAACATTTTAAATCTAAGACCTTGTTTCATACCAGAAGTAACCTGCTCTGTCTTGTCTGTTGATGTGTTGTCAGTTTTCTTTTTGTTCCGCAATGTATTTTTTTTCACTGTGTGAGAATATCTGTAGTGTGAGAGTGGAATTGTTTGTCGGACATAGCAACATTAACTAAGAAGGGCGGGAAATCTGAGAGCTTTCGGACCCTACATAGACAGCAACGCAACTGACACATTCAAGGCCCAGAAAGGTAGTAAGGACATTGTTAAAATAGTCCATGTGACATCAGTGGTTCAACCGTAATTTTATAAAGCTACGAGAATGCGTTTTGTGTGCAAAGAAAACAAAAATAATGACTTTATTCAACAATTTCTTCTCTTCCGTGTCAGTTTTCGTGTCAGGCATTCTGGAAGAGAAGAATTTGTTGAATAATAGTTGGTTTATTAATAAACATGAGACTAATAGTCAACTAATGCTTAAAGTGAAGGACTACCAGTTGACCAGAAAATTCCTTAGTCGAGTGCAGCCCTAATTATGAGTAGTTCTGGGGAACGATTAATTGCAATTAATCGCATCCAAAATAAAAGTTTTTGTGTACATAATATAATATTATAAATACACACACATACAGTATATATTTAAAATATAATGTTTATATATTAAATATATTTATATATAATTTAAATATAAATATATATATATAAATATATTTAAATATATGAATGTATAAAATATATACTGTATGTGTGTGTCTTTATTTATATACATAATAAATATACACAGCACATATTATTTAAACAAAAACTTTTCTTCTGGACGCGATTAATCGCGATTTATCCTTGCCCAGCACTAATTATGAGATTATTAGCAAAAGATTATGACTATTCACACTTTGGCACTAAAACATGGTCGTCGTAAATTAGAGATTGTGTTTATGGCAAAAAATACTTTCTAGACATGACAGCAGACAACTTGCATTCCAGTAAACTTGAATCGACCAATGCCACAAACTTTCCTTTGAGGCACAACATGGGAAAGGTGTTAAAGTAAAGGGGGACTTCACAACCCAAGAAATCCCACCATCTGTGCTTTCCTTACACCAAACTCTCCACCTCCCCCAATCGAAGTGCTTTTCAAAAAGTCTTCAGGAATTCCACTTGAGGGACAGACACAAATAATTGGTCGCAGATTTTTATTGGCAGGACACAAAGGGACCTCCTATCCTTCCCAACGCAGCTGTCCCATTCACACCCCACAACCGACCTCCTATGCATCTTCTCCCCCGCAGGGTCCACACAAACTAGGCCTCGAACACGGCTTCTTTCATTGGCACAATGAAGGCCTCGGACGCATCCTGACCCTGACCCTCGGACCCTTCCTCTACCACCCCGTGGATCTATCAACTTCAGCGAACTGCCCTGAGCTACTATTTGTCCTTTGATATCGTGAGAGCCATCAATTAGAAATCCCAGGGTGCACTTTGGAGATGCACCTGTTGGAATAGTTGCAATTCGATCTGTGACTGTTGGTGACGAGGGTCGTGTTGACTTGATTATATTTGCAGTGGAAGCATGACTTCTTTGATGAAAAGAGACCTCCTACCATCTTCGTAACCTTTGGAATGCTGCTGCCTGTTTTTCTCGAAGAACTCTGATCCAGATACTTGACATCAATTTTCAGGTCATCTAGACCACACCAAGAGCTGAGTGGACATCTGTTGGATTAGTTGATCGACAGGACAAAGAAGACATCACAATCAAGAATCTGTTAAATTATGTATATCTTTTAATTAGAAGTTGCCATTTAGCAAGTAATTCATGCTATTAGATTAGACTGATCTGATATTTTTATTTAAAGCGAACCCGGGGTATTAAGACTTGTATGGCTCAATATAATATAAATGATGTCTCTCACTGAAATTTGTAATAGAAAATCCATGAAAGACTTACGTTATTTTAAAAAATCCACGTATTTTTATACATATTTTGGACTATGGGGGGTGCCATTATTTTGACAAAGTGAAATGGTTGCACTCGGTGAGCTACTGTCGCTATCTGCTGCTATTTTTACCGCAACACAACTGGAAGATGCCTGCGGACAAATAGAACTTCCTAAAGACCTGCGTCTTTGTTCTCTCAACTTTAGCCCTGATGCCTACGAGGCTTTTAGAAGACCAGCTACTGAAAGATCTTGCAAACGGCAGAGACAAGAAACGCTAGATGCCATCCTGGCAGGATGTAAACATGCCGATGCCTGTCATAACTCCTTGTGGGGAAAAAAAATCGATAGTACGGCATTTGGTTTAAGCCTACGCTTATATCCATCGCCACCTGTAAGCTCTTTCAGTAGCTGTGTTCTTCTAAAAGCCTCGAAGGTATCAGGGCTAAAGTTGAGAGAACAAAGACGCGGGTCTTTAGGAAGTTCTATTTGCCCACAGGCATCTTCCCATTTTTTTTCCCTCTTCTTATCGCTAGGAAAAGCAGTAAAGACTTACATTGCTTCTCTTGCTGCCTTTCGACTGAAAAATGTGGCTTCCTCTCAGTATTTTAGAATGGGAAAATGCCTGTGGACAAATAGAACTTCCTAAAGACCTGCATCTTTGTTCTCTCAACTTTAGCCCTGATGCCTTCAAGGCTTTTAGAAGACCACAGCTACTGAAAGAGCTTGCGCAACAGCAGCGACAAGAAATGCTAGATGCCATCCTGGCAGGATGTAAACATGCCGATGCCTGTCATAACTCCTTGTGGGGAAAAAAATCGATGGTATGGCATTTGGTTTAAGCCTACGCTTATATCCATCGCCACCTGTAAGCTCTTTCAGTAGCTGTGGTCATCATATCAGTATTTTAAGTTGTGTTGCAGTAAAAATAGCAACCGGTAGCACCAGTAAGTTACAGAGTGCAAACATTACACGTCATCGAAACAATGGCACCCCCCATAGTCCAAAATATGTGTAAAACAATGTTGATTTTTTATGTTACTTAAATATTTCATTCCCTTTAAAGTAAATGTTAAATTACACAGTAACATGGTTTTTAGATAATAAAGTGTATTGGTCCAGTTACATTTACTAGTGAAATGTCAGTAGGAATCTACACAATCAGGAAATATGGTTAAGGGTGAAACATTTCCCCACTCATATTTCACATCGGGTTCAAGTTTTTCAATTGCCAATCTGACTTACAGAAAGCTGCTTAGTTTAAAAGTAACTTCTGAATGAGTGTTGCTTCACATGACAGATCTTCTTAAGCAGCAAAACGGCACTGAAAATTCACTAAGGTGAACATATTCAAGATTAACTTTTTAGTTACTATCAACACTACAAAGAAATGCACTTCTCGGTATCTAAATTCTGAGAAAATGGCGAACAAGTCAGGATTTGTCCATAACGTCTTTTAAAGCAGGGCTTAGTGAAATCACCCTTAGTATCCACCTCATTTTTTTTTTTTTTAATGAAAGAGCAAAGATGACCATTTGTAATTTTAATGTTTAAGGCTTCCTGCGTCATCCACTTCCAGTTATTTTTCTTGTACAAAGTCTGTAATGCTGCTATACATTGCAAACTGGCATTTTGCTCTTATATTTTTTTATTTTTAATTTATTATTATAAATCATAAACACACTTTGTAACGCAAATAGTTTTAACGTTTCCTGCACTTTATTGACTTATAGTAGCCAATAAATCTGAAATCTCATGCATTTACAGGGGCGTTTACACAATTTTCTACTAAAAACAAAAAACTTTTTATGTTTTTGCAGTTTGTGAACATGACAAGGTATTTTGGGGAATCCAAACTTTTGAAAATGGGTTTCAAAGTACAAGTTTTTGAAAACAATACTGTTATCGTCTCTGTGTAAACTACAAAAAAGTAAATTTATGATTGGAGATGTCATGCGCATACATATCATGTGTTCATCCTATAGGAATGTGCCGCAGAAGTATAGTGTTTCTTTACAAAGTGGCATCGCCAATTACTGGCCTCGCATGTATTTTTCTCCATATAGTGGACTTCAATGGGGATCAACGGGTTGAAGGTCCAAATTGCAGTTTCAATGCAGCTTCAAAGGGCTCCACACGATCCTAGCTAAGGAATAAGGGTCTTATCTAGCAAAAAGATTGTCCAATTTAAAAAAAAAAAACTGACTTTTTTTTTTACTTTCTTCGCTTTGTAAACACTGGGTCAGTACTTCTGCCTACGTCACACGTGACTTTTCCAGCGTCATTCTGTAATGCGTAAACTCAAGCTAGTGCAAGACAAGCATTTGTGGTTAAAAGTATATAACTGTTTCATTTTGTTTTTTTTGTTTTTTTAGAAAATAATCAATTGTTTTGCTACGTAAGACCTTCATTCCTCAACTAAGATCATGTAGAGCCCTTTGAAGCTGCACTGAAACTGCAATTTGGACATTGATCCCCATTAAAGTCCCCTATATGGAAACAAATTCTGGAATGTTTTTCTCAATAACCTTTGTTTCTTTTCAACTGAAGAAAGAAAGAACATCTTGGATGGCATGGAGGTGAATAAATTATGAGGAAATTTGTATTCTAGAAGTGAACTAATCCTTTAAGTATGATTATGTAATCAAAAAGCAATCTGGTCACAAAAGATTCTAGCACAGCAATTTTAAATCATTAGATACATGACGTGTTTATATAAAATACAATCAAGAGGCATCCAAACCGTGCTTTTTTTTTTTAAATGCTCAAAAATCATATTGCGAGGAAGTAGTTGGGGGCAGTGGGGACACTCTGCCTCTGGAAACAGTTGAAAGGAGGGTAACACGTTTTCAGAGAGACTGTTTCCTGTGCTTTCTCCTGGCTCTACCTTAATGGATCACATGTGTTGAAATGATGTATTGTACAGAAAAACCAAAGCATCGAAAAACGCAGTGACTACAAAAGACAGAAAAAAGATCCCTCTTTCTGAAGACATTCAGCGGAATTTTAGGGGGAAAGGTAAGATGGAAAGTGATTGTTATACCAGTCACAGAGAGTCTCACCGTGCGCAGTGATGGTAGATCTCTTATGCAGCCTGACTAGGCCGTCTCAAGAGACTTTCCAGAGGCCAGAGGTCAACCACCCCTTTCCTGACATGCCATATGTTAAAGGAATTTGCCAGTGCATTGTGGGAGTTAGACCCCCACAACTTTAAAATTACTAACACATACAGACCCATGCCTTCCCAGCCAATCTCTTTTCTGCCAAGAAAATCACTTCTTTATAGTCGTCCAGAGCTCAGCTGCTCTGAACAGCTTAATTATTACTGGCTGTGAGTACTAACATTAATAACATAAAAGTATTTAAAGATAATTTTTAATGTTGTAATAAAATTAAATAAATTTAAAATGTTCACTTTTTTAAACATTTACTGTGTAATGTGTGATATATCTACATATTTTATCTCAGTCCATTTCTATGTAAATATCTACTCAGTATGTTACCATAAAATTTCTATTCATGCAAGTAAATGTGAAAGTGAAGGAATCCAGTAAAGTTAGATCCAGTAAAACACTAAGCCATAGTGGGTCTTTTGTTTCTGTTACTGTTCCCTCCCCCTTCCTGTTTTTCGGAGAAACTCTCTGACAAGCCTAATTAACCGTTATTAGTAATCATACCCTCTCGTTATAGGTGGTGGCTGTCTGTTACGCTAGTCAGCCTGAGAGGCGAAGGCTGGGAAGCTAATACAGACATGTGGTTGTGCTGCTAATAAGATAAATCAGGGAGAAATTACATGCTAATATGTTGTTACTCAAGACAAGGCGAGTTTAGCAGTAAACTAGATTAACTGGAAAACAACATGGGCTGCTCCCCTCAAAACGTCCTTTTACGAATCGCAGTGGTTCCCCTAGGTTGCCGGTTTTGGTTAACAAAAACATTTATTTTAGTGAAAAAATACGTCCACAAATCTCAATTTTAAAATTTTGAACAACAAAGCCCTATGATCTTTTTTTTTTTCCAGAAATTCCAGTCTCACGGTAGTTCGTGGCATAGCCACAGAATTTTAATCTATTGATTCGTGGACACTAATTTTTCGTGTATTTATTGCAAAAATTGACCACAAGCAGTATAAAGCTATTACAAACATCTCGTGGTGCATTCCAAATCTTACGAAGCCATGCAATATTGTTATATACACAGACTGAGTGAAATTTAAAGTTTTGTCGCTGAAATAATCTTGCTCTGTGGACGTACTCTGTCACGTCTCGTTCAAAAAATACACATGACGCAATCGGTCAAGAAACACACAAGATCCAATGGCATTTCAGAATCAAAGCTGACGTAAGGCCTACTTCCTCGGGCGCCAATTTTGAATGTGAACAGTAAACAGAGTTTTACGGCAGATTGCGGATGAAGACGGTGATCGTTTTGCGCGTGTGTTCTTCACACAAATCAATCGGTTTACCTCGAAACACTTGGCATATATTTTTTACTTTTAAATAAACAGCGTTTGTTGTCATGTGTGCCTGATATATCTTGTGTTTTATATAATATACAAATGGGTAGGTTTAGGGGTGGGGTTGGGTTAGGGGCTCTAACACGTCTAAATTGTGTAAATAAAATGTAAATAATAACGTTATATGGTGGCTGATTAAAACGAAATCACCAAACGTGTTGCAGTGGCGAAAGAAAAACGTGGTGCAGGCACAAAAATTACTCTCTATTGAAATACATTACACTGAAAATTGTGCTGAGTGACATGAAAAAAAGGGGAAATTCGTGTCCGTGAACACGAATCAATAGATTACATTTTTGTGACTATGTCACGAATTGCCTCGAGACTGGGTTGGTGTTTTAATTTTTCTGATAATCAAATGAAGGCATTAAACATTTATTTATTTTTAATGAAATTAAAATTAAACCCTATTATTTGTTGCCAAACAAACAGAGTTTTTTCTGTTAAAATTAATACATGGAAGAAAAATTGTGGGAATATTCTGCTTAAAGAAAATGTATAATAATTGTAGAATTTTTTTCTACAGTTAGGTGGTTAATCTCGTTGTAGTATTTATTTTTTAGCATTTAATTGTTTTATTTAAATTTGCCAGAAATAGGAATATATAAACACCTACATTATACTGTACTAATACATTTCTGTTACATGTTAAACCGTACTTTTATTTTGACAAGTTGCCGGTTAGTTTTTGTGTGTATACACTATGATATGATGCTAATTTTCTCAAATGACACGGTAAAATTCACATGAAGTGACTCTCACAGCAGCTCTGGAGATTAAGTTCATGTGTTTATGTCGTCATATAATGAGACCCAAAGGCCGAAACCACCGCGAGCCCCACGTGTGCTTCACTATTTGTCTAGTAAACAAAACCATTCATTCATACAGAGCCAAGCGGAACATGGACGATTCATATTTAAACCGTCTTTTTGCGTTTTAATATTTTCAGACACTAGTCCATATCGCGATTCGAATTAAGTGAGAGACCTACTTTTGCTTTATTCATCCAAAAATTGACGAATTCTGTGGAATTCCGCGCTATAGAGTAAATTCTGTTTTTATGAATGGACTCCGCGATCCCGTCCGCGTATTCGCGGAGAAATTGTAGACGCGCGTCCACGTAGAGACAGAAATGACATGCCGTTGTGTAAATAAGATAAATAACATAAGACTATTTTGTTTGTTTAATAAAAAACAAGGGCCGCCCCCCTAATATAATGGCAGGGGAAACACTGTATAGACACAAACAGGACATGCAGGATTCATATTTAAACCGTCTTTTTGCGTTTTAATATTCACAGACACTAGTCCATATCGCGATTCGTATTAAGCGAGAAACCTACTTTTGATTCATTCATCCAAAAATTGACGAATTCCATGGTATTCCGTGCTACAGAGTAAATTCCGTTTTTATGAAACGACTCCGCAATCCCGTCCGCGTTTTCGCGGAGGAGAAATTGTAGACGCGTGACCACGTAGAGACAGAAATGACATGTCCTCATGTAAATGACATAAATAACATAAGGCTGTTTAGTTTGTTAATATACTATAATGGCAGGGGAAACACTGAATCCCCATAAAATATTCTGAAACGACGCAAACGGCCAAGCTGATATATGTCTGTCAGCCAAACTTGAAGAAAAACAAACCTGTCCTGGTTGAAGAAAAACCAATTCACATTAGGATTCAGGATGGCTATTGACAAAGACACGCAAGGCTGTAATTTAAAATCGTTCGCCATTTTAAAACTGACGACAGCCTCGAAAACAGCCCGAGATGGGCGAAGTGGTGAATGGGATCAGTTGGCAAAAACCCCAAAGCCCCCTGAGGGGCAATTAGACGGGCCTTGGAGCAACAGTGGGTGGCGAGAGTCTTACGCCACAGATGGTACAAGTCAGCTGCTCTTGGCCCTCATGGACACAGTGGTATGCAAACATGCAAACTCAAACAAATGAAGGTATGTTCCTCACATTTTGCCCAGCGTTTACCCGCACATACGCACGGACGCATGACCACACACATCTTATGAAGTCATGCTTGGCCAACGCCTATGGACACAAGTTCTCTTGTCTCTGAAACACAAAGCCTGCCTATGCATGTCCGGGAACAACAGTATAAGGACGGCCAAAACGGAGTCCCTCAGTCAGTGGTGAGCCATGGACTCAAAGTACACTAAAAACATACCTAATGGTATAAACATGAACAACTGTGTGGAAAATGGGCGTAAGACTTATTCTCACGCTTACTCAAGTCCCTGTACAACCTACAGCATTTACAGTGCAATAAATCCAGGGAAGGAACATATAATACAGAATATGAGGTGTAGCGCTGGGTATTTGCATTATCAGCCTTAAACGGAAACTACAGTTAGTATGCATATTCAAAATGCATTTATAGCACACTGTAACCACACTGCAAACAGTTACCTATGAAACCTTGTCACTTTGACCTTGGAGTTGTTTTCCAAAAGCCTTTTTGTATTTTTTCAAATTACACATTTTTTACATTGATAACACCAGTGAAACTATAACCAGTATAAGTTATCTGTTAATAACTTATTTTGTTACTTATTTGGTTCAGTTACTATTTTGGTATTCCTTTTAAGATAGTAAAGGTTTTGGAATGTTGCTTCAAAAAACAAAAACAAAGCAAAACAGGAAATAAATACAATAAAGTTACTCATCACTTACTAAAAGGCAATAATGGTTGCTAGAAAAACAACAAAACAAAACATGAAAGGAAATAAAAATACAATTTAATAATGTTACTATTTTGTTTTTCTTTTTCACGTACTAAAAGCCTTTGCAACTATGACTTCTAGAAAACAACAAAAAACTAAACAAAAACCAAACCAAAACATGAAACTAAATAAAACACAATAAAGTTACTTTCTACTTACTAAAAGGCTTTTCAACTATGATTCCTAGAAAACAACAACAACAAAAAAAACTAAACAAAAAACAACCAAAACAAAACATGAAACAAAATAAAACACAATAAAGTTATTTATTACTTACTGAAAGGCTTTGCAACTGATTCCTCGAAAACAACAAGAAACTAAATAGAAACCAACCAAAACAATAAAAAAACAAAACATGAAACGAAATAAAACACAATAAAGTTACTTATTATCTACTAAAAGGCTTTACAACTATGATTCCTAGAAAACAACAAAAAACTAAACAAAAACCAACAAATCCAAAACAAAACAATAAACACAATAAAGTTACTTACTACTTACTAAAAGGCTTTGCAGTAATGCTTGCTAAAAAACAAAACAAAACAAAACATGAAACAAAATAAAAATACCATACAATAATGTTACTATTTTGCTTTGCAATTATGATTCCAAGAAAACAACAAAAAACTAAACAAAAAACAAAATAAAGCACGAAGTAAAATACAATAAAGTTACTGATTACTTACTAAAAGGCTTTGCAATAATGCTTGCTAGAAAACAACAAAACAAAACACAAAACAAAATAAAAATACAATAAAATAACATTGCTATTTTGTTTTTCTTTTTTCCACACACTAAAAGGCTTTGCAACTATGATTCCTTAAACAACAACAAAAAAGGAAACAAACAAAACAAAAAACATGAAATAAAATATTATAAAGTTGTTTACTAAAACGCTTTGCAATAATGTTTGCTAGAAAACAGCAACAACAACAAAAAAAAAAACAGGAAACAAAATAAAATTGCAATAATGTTACAATTTTTTTTTTATTTTCACATAGTAAAAGTTTGTGCAATTATAATTACTAGAAAAACAACAAAAAATGAAACAAAAAACAAACCACACAGTTGGCGCCAATAGCCTCGTGAGTAGCACGCCGAAATATAGCGCCACCGCGCTTCGGGTCTCCCAAGTTTGAGTCCCGACTCGCGGACCTTTCCCGATTCTCTCTCCCACTTCACTTCATTTTAATGCTTAACTATCATAATAAAGGTCAAAATAATCAAAATACCTATAAAAAGAAAAAAAAAAAACAACAACAACAACAACAAACCAACAAACAAATGAAACAAAACATGAACTTAAAATACAATACTTACTTATTATTTACTAAAATATTTTGCAATTATGATTCCTAGAAAACATAAAAAAATAAACAAAATAAAACAAAACAAAACATGAAATAAAATACAATAAAGTTACTCATTACTTACCAAAAGGCTTTGCAATAATGCTTGGTAGAAAGTAACTAAAAACTAAACAAAAACCAAACCACAACAAAACAAAACAAAACATGAAATAAAATTAACTAAAATAGAGTTGCTTATTTATTAAAATGCTTTGCAATTATGATTCGTAGAAAACAACAAATAACAAAACAACGAAACTAAACAAAACATGAAATAAAATACAATAAATTTACTTATTATTTACCAAAAGGCTTTGCAATAATGTTTGTTAGAAAATAACAAAAAAACTAAACAAAAACCAAACCACAACAAAACAAAACAAAAAAACATGAAATAAACTAAAATAGAGTTACTTATTTACTTAAATGCTTTGCAATTATGATTCGTAGACAACAAAAAAAAAACTAAAAAACAAAACAAAACATTAAATAAAATACGATAAATGTACTTACTTATCAAGTTTTTGCAATAATGCTTGTTAGAAAATAACAAAAAACTAAACAAAAACCAAACCACAACAAAACAAAAACAACAACAAAAAAGAAAAATGAAATGAAATGAAAAGAAAAAAAAGATAAAGTATGCAATAAAGAAAAAATATTGCTTCTTTTTGCTCATTCACCTGACAATTATGAGCACAAATACAGACTACAGCTATATTTCTTGAAAATAATTTTGTGGCCTGATTATGTAAGCAGTGGAATAGTGAGCGTGTGTGGCAAACATCCTTTCAAGGCCAAAAATTTGAGGCTGGATTTACGACGTGCCACCAGAGGGATTAACTGGCTGTCGCTCATGTTTATTTATTCAAATGTTTGTTTTGGTTCAAGGCTTTTTTTGCGAATGTGCCTCGTGATGGATTTAAAGCGTGTGAAGACTGTACGGATTTCAACATCTCCACTCCGCTGGGACGCAGGCCGAGGGAAACGCTGATGAACGTTTTTGACTTTGTTTCAGATTACGCAGGCTCAATGATTCAGGGCCTTGTCTTGTCACCGAATGAGCAACAGGGCCACAGATTGGCTCTCCGGGGGGTGCCGACGTGTTTCGAATTATTGCATGGGCGTGGGGAGGATTTTATTTGTCTATCAGGTGGTATTGGGGGTGAACCCTTAAATCTGACAAATTGCTGAAAATTGCAGACATGCACTCATTCCTGTTTGGACGCTCTTGGCACATCTGGTTGTGATCTTGCCACAAAGGCTCCTCTGCAGAAGCCCCCCTAAACCCCACCTTCCTCCACAGCTCATTGCAATACTCCCCCCCACCCCCCACTTTACCCTCGAGAGAAGAAAGAAGATGCTCTCCGTTTTCTCACCATTTTGAGGTGGGGGGTTCGCGCCTTGTCGATGTGATCCTCGTCGCAGATGTTTCACATTGAGCATTCCTCTTCGCTCTTTTCAGCTCGTGAGCAGTGGGTTTTAATTGAGAACTTGGGAGATGAATGAAGCACCGTGACATTGCTGCACATTTCAAAGGCTCTCCGAATCTGGCAGCTGTAAACGAAGCAGATAAAAAGATAAATTGTCTTGCGCTAAGACCATACACAAATGATTAGTTGCCTACTTCAAAAGCGCCACGTTGGGGGCCTCAGAATGCTTTGCATGGCCCACTGGGTATTAGGCTGTACCGAATGTGGTAGTTTGCTTAATTTCTGCACTCCTACAGCTCGTATACTGTAGCTTTTAAGAGTGAACTACCCTTATGCATAGATAATGACTTTTTAAGTGCAGTTGGAATTAAACAAAGAGGCTTAATAGTGGTTTCGTAGGGCTTTTCTGAAGTTTCCATAGAGACAGTTTAAGTTTAATAGACTGTTCTTTCAAGTAATTGAAGAAACCACCTAACCACAGCAACTTACATGGAGGTACTTTATACTAACCTTGACAAGATTCCAAACAAATACACAATATTACGTGAGACCATATTAATTATATGCATACATTATTAACAGAAAATCTACCACAGCTCTTGTTTAATAAGACCAGGAGCTGGACAGCCTGTTATGCAGGTCACTTCCAGCTTCACATTGTTTGGCTAAATCTTTCGAACATAGCTGCTGAGTTCCTAAGCTCTCAAATTCCTTCTTTCTCAGTTTCCTGCCCTGGAACCAGCTGACCCCCTAACAGACCCCACCGACAACCCCCTCCCTGAGCCCGTTTGAAAAATGATGATGTCACCACTGCTCTGTTTTCCTTAATTTTTGCACTTCCATTGTTTTTAAATATTAACAGGTGCTGCGGGGTCCGTTTTCCCAGCCGTCTCGGATCCTATCACATCTGCTTCAGTTTGGACTGTCCCTTTGTGTATTTGTTAACATGCATTTGTGTTTCTTCTACACACAGTTCGAGACATAAGCTAGACATTAATGCCTTTGGCCTTTGCTTTGTTGCCTGAACATTTTAGATCAGATTTTTGAGGGGTTTGTATGTGGTTTATTTTAGAATATGGCAGATCAGCCTATTAAAGTTCACCCAAAAATGACAATTCTAACACTGATTACTCACCCTCATGTGGTTCCAAACCCATAAGACCTTTGTTCGTCTTTGGAAATTAAGATATATACTTTTTTATTAAATCCAAAAGCTTTCTGACCCTGCACAGACAGCAATGCAACTACCACGTTCAAGGTCCAGAAAGGTAGAAAGGACATCGTTAAAATAGTCCATGTGACACCAGTGGTTAAACCGTAATTTTACGAAGCTACGAGAATACGATTTGTGCGCAAAGAAAACAAAAATAACGACTTTACTCAACAATTTCTACTCAACAATTTCTTCTCAACAATTTCTTCTCTTCATTAGAATACCACAATGCATCGTGTGGTGCTGCTGATGCAGGAGCCGACATTCTAAAGTAGAACCTGGATGTCGTGCGCCTTGTTTACAAGCCAAGGAAGACTTCAGTAACATCTTCATAAACATATCTGAAACACATCGAAAACATGTCTGAAGATTTCGACAAAGAGGATGACTTCATCATTTATCTGAGTCAGACTATACAGACGTTGAAATAAGAGACTAAGAGATCGACGTTCTATGTCAGAACGCTGGCTCCTGCGTCATAACATTATGGTTGAACCACTGATGTCACATGGACTATTTTATCGATGTCCTTACTTCTTTTCTGGGCTCTGAACTAGGGCTGCAACAAATCCTTCGATTCTATTCGAATATTGGATTTTTAAAAAAAATCCCCGAATGCATTTTGCCCGTGTCGAGTAATCGGCAAAATTCCGGAAGTGGCGCATTCCATATTAAACCCATTTAAAAATCACATTAATACATTATGCTATTATGAATTCATTAATATATGCGATGCATGTTTAATATAATTCCACGCCTGTAGGTCACGTACGTGCCTCTCAGGGCGGCTCCGTTAACAGTAAATATGCTGCTCCACAAACTGTTATCATTTATGTGTGGAGCATTTCAAACTCCATCTCTGCATGTTGTTGTGAGTTTGGGTTTATTATAACGTTCATCTGAAAAGGCAACGTGCGCAATTTCATCAGATTTGTTAGGTAATTATTTATAAACCTACGCAAACACAAGAGAATGCATCATTATCTTCCTCAGTTTGCTACTGTTTGTCGCGATTTCAAAGTAAAAGTTTAAACCTTCACTCTGAGTTTCACGTTTTGGTGTCCACGTATTCAAGAAATTTCAGTGGCTGTAACTTTCCTATCATAAGGAAATGGCCAAATATTAAAGATTAAGTGGACTTTTAAATAATATGTTGTTTAGTCAATATTAAATAAGGATTAAATCTCACGGTAAAGTGTAAAAACAATCGTCAGGCTGTTGGCGCTCTCTGCAGGCATTTGTTATAATGCGTAATGTACATTAGCTCTATTGTTTATAATACATTATGTATTTAAACAGTTTTGTTCAATAAAAACATGATTACTTGCTTTTGATACTTTATTTGAACTTACCTCATTGCAATTATATATGTATTTTAAGTCATTGTAAAGTCTACCGTTCACTTAGGTCTATTTTTATTACTACAAAAATATCTGATTACTTGATTAATCGTCAAAATAATCAACAGATTACTCGATTACCAAATTAATCATTAGTGACAGACCCTACTGTCTACGCAGGGTCAGAAAGCTCTCAAATTCCATCAAAAATATCTTAATTTTTGTTCTGAAGATGAACGAAGGTCTAACAGGTTTGCAATGACATGAGGGTGAGTAATTAATGACAGAATGTTCATTTTTTTGGTCAACCATCCATTTAAATACCGCTTTTTTACTTTCAACACTGCATTTTTAATGTCGTTTCTGGATGGATGGATGGATGACAGACAGACAAGATAGATAAGGTAGGTAATGTAATCTGACTGCTTTTTGATTGCTTTTAGATTACTTTAGACTTCTCATGTCTGTTTTAAAATGTAACTGATAAACATTGATGTTGTCGGGCTTGAATCGTTCTGCTCGAATAAACTTAAAAGCGCAGAATTCAACAAGCGCCGAAAAACATGACGCTCAAAACTGCTGGACGGGCCCCGGGGGGGGGGGTTTACAAGCCAGAAGAGACATATAAGGCATTAACTAGAATTGTTATGAACGCCTTGCTCTGCAGCTGTGCCCTAGCCTTACACAAAGCAGAAAGAACATGATACAAATTTCCAGTCACATCGTGGGACAGAGTAACAATAGCAATTCTGTTCTCCGAAAAAGCCGTGCCCACTCCCACCCCGTCCCCTCAAGGTCCACCCTACACCTGCTGCATGCAGTGAGGGCGAGGAACAGCTGGGGGCACGTTGGGTATGCATGTGTGCGAATGAATATGTTTGCGCTGATGTATGTGCATGTGTTACGCTTTACGTGTACGCTTTTGTGTTATTGCGTGTAGGCATGCCCGCATGGAGACTGGCATGGAGCGCTCGCTGTCGCCACAGAGGCTTTGGTCGGATGGATTCTTCTCATACAGAGAGATACGGAAAAAATGTGTAGCGAGGGAGAGATTACGCGGCTCCTAGAAGCTTCTCCATCCAACAGCATCTCAAATCCAATGGTGCCATGATGCTGCTGTTTAGGGCCCTTTAGTCTGTAGAAAGGCAATGCAGTGTCGCTATAACATGCGTCAAATTTGGTCATTGGATTCACCAATGGATAAGAGCGCTTGAGGCTGTTTTTGTGCACACGAACATGTGCATGAGACCAAGGATTACTTGCTGAAATAGCAATAGATCAAGTCAAATACAACACTGGCTTGATTTGTAATCACTGCCATTCGAATGAATGGCCCGAGCAGCTGTCTGTTTGAACAGCTGCTTGTGTAAAAAAAAAATATTTTACAGAATCTGGCTTGTTAAAAGTTGGACAAAGTTAAAAAACAGTGATGCTGTTTTAGTTTTGTGGTGTTAAACTACATTTATAGTAGCACATTCCATATAGTTGATATTTGATTTAGAAACTAATGGGATTTGTGTAATCGAAATGTAGACACTATTGTCTTCTCTTGAGCTCCTTACATAAAGGTTCTTCAAAAGGCTCTTCACAGCGATGCCGTAGAAGAACCATTTTTGGTACCACAGAGAACCATTCTTTAAAGAACCATCTCTATCTTACCTTTTTATAATCTGAAGAACCTTCTTTCGTACAGAAAGGTTCTTCAGATTTTGAAGGTTCTTTATGGAACCATTTAGACAAAAAAGGTTCTTCTATGGCATCGTATATTTTTAAGAATATAGCTGAAATTTGTTTCATAACTTACGTATTTGATTCCTTCCAGGTTGTCAAACATTAGAAGAACATGTTCATAATTAACGTGATGAACTACATCTGTGGTTACTTCGTGTGAACTTTGGAGAACCTTCATAAAATAGCAGCAGATAAATTTAGTTCTGCGAAACAAGAGCTATTATTTGTTTGCAGATCCCACTTCATCTAATGAAATCACATTTGTTTAAAGGTGTGACTTAAGTGTCCAAATAGGTCTTGGAGCCGCTATACGTTTGCTGTAAGACTCTGGCCTTACTACAGACCGCACTGTGTGGATGACCAATGTAGAATATGGGACGCTGGCCAAAGACGACATATGCTGTCAAATCCCTTGAATGTGTATAATTGTGTATGTGTGTGTGTGCATGCTAGTGTGTTAGGGATTTTTCGTCTTTTTTTCCCTACCCGCCCTTCTCCGATATGTAGGAATTAGCGAACATTGCTTAACTACAAACCGGCCCTAATCAAAGTGCCGAATCTTTAAAAAGACAGCTGTTGTCATGTGCTTTAATTCACAGCTATCTCCCTTTGTCAAGCAAAGCTGGACACAGTTGTCTGGTCGAGACGGCTAGGGAACAGGGGTTAACAGACTTCTCTCAGTGAAATGGTCTTTTACACATCCTTGCCACATGCCCATCAGTCACAAAAATCAGAGGTAAGTTCCATTTCATCTTTCTGCCATTCGCTTTGAGACTAGCAATGCCATTACTCATGTCATTTGATACTTACTGACCCTTAAAGTGAACCCTCGGTTGTTAAAAGTACTACAGTAAAGCTGGTTTGCATGGTGCTGTTTTGCGGTTTTAAGCCTCGGATTTGTTTCATGCATTTTTGAGTTTAGAAAACAAACACTTTGAATGGAGAAGAGCCCAGTCAAATTTGATTCATTGTAGATGAATCTAAAAGATGCCATGGTAGGACAATGGACAATTCTTTGGCATCTGCTTTTTAGAGTTCATGTAATACTTATACTACAAGTTTATTTGCCTTTGTCAACTCCTTTGTCTCGATATTACAACGTCAAAAATATGTTCCTGTGATCTAAGAGTCATAACCTTACTAATTATTTTATATTCTCATAGTTAATGTACAAATCTTCAATAAAAATTAAGTTTTCAATATAATAAGGACTAATGCTGTCAAGCTTCAAAACATCAAAAAGCACCATCAGACTCTTAAAAATAAAGGTTCTTTATTGGCATTGATGGTTCCATGAAGAACCTTGAACATCCATGGAATCTTTCAAATGCAGAAAAGGTTCTATATCGTTGAAATGGCTTCTTTAGATTTTTAAAATGTTCTTCAAAATGGTTCTTTCAAGAACTGTTTACTGAAAGGTTTTTTGAGGAACCAAAAATTCTTCTTCTATGGCATCACTGCAAAAACACCATTTTGGAACCTTTATTTTTTAGAGTGAATGTATCATAAAAGTAGTCAGGATGATGTGTGATATATTGCGGGTCTTCTGAAGTTATATGATCATTTGTGTGTAGAACAAATTCAAATTTTCAGTAAAAATCTTACATTTATGATTGTAGTTTTTGTGAACTACTTATTAATTGATTGAGTCAGATCTTTTCAATGAATCATTTACAAACCAGACTGATTTGGTTTTTGAATTCACCTAGTTTCAATTATTTGGCTCTAAGTTAAAAGCCAAATGGAGGAGACAGTTAACTACTTAAATGTTATTTTTGGGGTGAACTACAAAAAAAAACATTTTGCAACATCAAAGGCTACAAGTTATAGGTCACAAAAGAACAATTTGTCCATTTTGAAACTTCATGAGTGGAGGAGGGACACAGCTACCGCCAATGAGATTATGCTGGTCAGGGTGTAAAACTTCTACGCCTCAGCCAACTGAAAAATCATCGGCAGAGTCCGAAATTCCCAAAAGATGACCAGTAAGCTCGGGGTGATTTGGGCTTTGTTGCACTCTATTGAACGTTTTGTGTTCCCATGGCTTGAGCTCGAACTGGCTGGACTTGAAGGTCTGGGAGCAGGAGTCACGTTTGATTCCACGGATTTATTTGGTCACAGAATGCTCCCACAGCTGAGAGGTTTGAAACGAGAGCCTGAGCAGGTGTTGTTGTGGGAGGGAGAGAAACCGGGAAAACTTTGGGAGTTTTCATTGCTTCCCTCTCGCATTCTTCTCTTCTTAGTTATTGTAGCATGTACATGTAAAAATGTTTGAAAAACTATATGCACCTTTTTAGTCATTGTGGTAAATCCAACTGCATCACATACGTAGATGATGTTTGTACTTTTAGTGGTTATTTCAGTCCAAAAGTTGGACAATAAATTTATGAGGCCCTACATATATTTACATCAGTGGTGTGCAGTGGTGTTCTGAAATGAGAAGGTAAAGTTCAGCTGTTCTTTTTCATAATAAACTTATTTTCGGATCATCAGTCATCAAAGCTCAGTAAACACTGGTCACAGACCAGTGTACCTTTAATTTCAATTGCTCACTATAAAAAACCCACAGATCATGTTTTCAGGTCATTTGAAGTTTGATTTGGACTTGACAAAGTGGTTATATCTAAAAGTGTGAGCTGTGTTGACTTACTTTTTCATTAGTCTTCTATTTAACGCCATTACATTGTTTATTCAGACTGATTTGCGAAAGCTCACAAACACAAGGGCGGGATTTATCGTATGAACCAATCATAGGCAAACATAACCAGTCATATCCAATCATATCGCGATAGAGGCACTGCCTTCTCTCACATGACTTTCCCCATTCATTCTCAATTACCCCTACCAAACTCTCCACACGCTTTAGGCGGTCTGTTAAAACTTGATGGGCTCGGGGGACGCAAGAGAGATGATTTATGGGTCATTCCACTAAATCGGTGCCTTTTCCACTTGGAAAAATGTAAAAATAAAATAAGTTGAATAATTTTTTTTTTAAATATTGAAATGAAAACACCTTAAAATGGCAAGAAATTGTATTGTGCCATCTCAGGCTATGTAATTTATTATTTCATGACTATTTTTCTACCTCATGTTATGCCACTGAATGATATAGGCATTAGCTCAATGATATACCAAGGGAGACCTTTAAAATGTTTGAATTTTCCACAGACAGTCTTTAAAAAGGGTTAAACCTAATCAATGTCATCCCCGTTATCCATATATCAAAACCTGTTACTCTGAAAAGAAACAGGTTGACAGTAACAGGTTTGACAATTGCAAACTAATTTCGTAATTGCTAGCTAATTGTCAAGTTCACAAAAGCACATTTTGTACACTTTGAAAGGATTTTATGTGTGGAAATTGATTATATTAAATATAAGAAATAATTGTTTAAACTTACATTTTAAAAATAGTAACAGGATTGACATTGCATGATGTTTCCTAGGGACGCAAAAGGCACAGATTTCGTGGAATTACCCTTTTACGGTTTTTATATTTTGTAATATTTGAGTTGTTTTATTTTTGTACTATGAATTTTTTTCCTCATCAAATTTGTTGAGAAATTTGTTGACATTTGTTTGTTCAATATACTCAAATGGATTGAAAATCCTTCATGAAAACACCTCAATTCAAAATAAATTTCAACCGGATTGAAAGGTGTGGTGTAGACCAAAAAAAGGAAGAACAATATGTTTTTTTTGACTCTGCATAGACAACAATGCAACTACTGAACCATGTTCAAGGCCCAGAAAGGTAGTAAGGACATCATTAAAATAGTCCATGTGACATCAGTGGTTCAACCTTAATTTTACGAAGCTACAAGAATACTTTTTGTATGCAAAGAAAACAAAAATAGCAACTTTATTCAACAGTTTCTTCTTTTCTATGCCATTGTATGACATGCATTCACGACAGCACCACAACCACTGATGTCACATGGACTATTTTAATGAAATATTTAATACCTTTCTGGGCCTTGAACGTAGTAGTACCGTTGCAGGGTCAGAAAGCTCTCAGATATCATTAAAAATGTCTTAATTTGTGTTCTGAAGATGAACAAAGGTCTTACGGGTTTGGAACGACATACACTCTTAAAAATAAAGGTGCTTTAAAAGGTTCTTCATGGTGATGCCATAGAAGAACGATTTTTGTTTCCACAAAGAACCTTTCAGACAAAGGTTCCTTAAAGAACCATCACTTTCTTTCTTTTTATAATCTGAAGAACCTTCTTTTACCACAAAGAACCTTTTCTGAAACAGAAAGATTCTTCAGATGTTAAGGGTTCTTTATGGAACCATTTAGACAAAAAAAGGTTCTTCTATGGCATCGTGAAGCACCTTTAGTTTTAAGAGTGTAAGGGTGAGTAACTAATGATAGATTTTTTTTTATTTTTGAGTGAACTTACCCTATAAATGGAGAGGTCTTACAACCTATACCATCAAAAAATTCCCTCCAAATAGGAGACAGATCACACCTAGTTACTTGAACTTCCACCAAAACTTGTTTGAGTTAGATAAAACATCTTGAGTCGAGTCACCTTGAAATGTTTTATGCTGTATATGTTTCTGTTAATCGGAAACCCAAAGTTCAACACCAAAGTCTCTTGGATTCACCTATTGTCAGGTATGGATGGCAGCAGATCAACGTTGATCCCACAGATTGCCTTTGCTTAAGCTTAGCCTTTCTTAGAGAGGAGATCTAAGGCTTCTCCTCATTCTGCCTTTGTTTACTTCCACTATCTTTCTTCACCAAACTAAGAAGACCCCATGACCCCAAATCTAAGGTTACTTGTGTGTTTATCTTTTTAAAAAGGACTGAGCTTGACACTATGTCAACAGCATCTCTCGAGTAGAAGGAAACAGCTCTAAGGGGCAGTGAGGAAAAAAAGGATTTTGTGTTTGCAAACGAATTACCCAAAGGAAGCAGACAGCACTAGCATCTAAAATTAGGTGTAAATGCTTAATAGTTTCAGTCTATCATATCTATTAAATCCAACAACGACAGTTCACAGAAGCTCTTTCCAAATCCAAGTCCTTTTTCCAATGTACCTCAATTGCAATCATTACAAATTAATACCTAACAACTCTCAGAGAGAAAGCAATCCACTTAGGGCCCACAAAGACCTTCTCTTTTCGTACCCCCTAGAGTTCAGTTGGGCATCAATCAAGGCAGTTAAGTGGGATCCTTGAGCAGAGATGGTATCAGTGGCAGCCTCTTACAGGCACACACTTCTGTCCCTGTTATCTATGGTAATTGCCCTGAGTCTCTGTCACCAGTGAAGCAAATCTCTCATCTCTGACTCAAATGAACTAAGAAAAGTTTAATTTTAGCTCAGCAGTGGGGTAAACACATTTTAAGCCCTCATTTCTCACAGTTGCACTTAAGGACACTTTATTCAACTGCTGTGGATGGCTAGACTTGGGCTTCTCAACTGGTGGTTCACTGACCTGTTCTAGTCATTAAAGAAAAAACACTAAATTCAAAATACAAAATGCAACAGACTGTGTAGTTATTATTTTAAAAAGGGGGCTTCGAAGGCTTCAAGTTACTTTGACATTCAATTACGTTCAACGTTCTAATTTTTGTTAAAGGAGAAGTCCACTTCCAGCACAACAATTCACAAATAATTTACTCACCCCCTTGTCATCCAAGATGTTCATGTCTTTCTGTCTTCAGTCGTAAAGAAATTAAGTTTTTTGAGGAAAACATTTCAGGATTTTGATTCATATAATGGACTTCAATTGTGCCCCCGATTTTGAACTTCCAAAATGTAGTTTAAATGCAGCTTCAAAGGGCTCTAAATGATCCCAGCCGAGGAAGAAGGATCTTATCTAGCGAAACGATCAGTCATTTTTTTCGGAAAATAAAAATGTGTATACTTTTTAAGCACAAAAGCTTGCGTGGCACAGGTTCTGGGATGCGCGTTCACGTACTATTGAATCATGTCGAAAGGTCACGCCGAACGTAGGCGGAACCACAGACCCAGTGTTTACAAAGCGAACGCGCAAAGAAAGTGCAAGTAAGTCAAACGCTGTTTACAAACAAAAAGGTACAACATATCTGACGATTCTGAAGTTGCAGGAGAAAATAAGATGGAGTTTTTCGCCATACTCTACCTTTTTTAGCCAGGGTGAACAGACAATGAACTTAGAATCACTTACTACGTGATTCGTAGTAGTGATCGAAAGGTCGGATCATTTTACCGACTTGGACCTTTGAGTCTCGTTCAACAAAATGAACAAGTCATTTAGTTAATTTTAGCAAAATCAGCATCACGTGACAGCCCCATAAGATGAGCGAACGACTCGAAAACCCGAAGACTCGAAACAGGTGAACTACTTTCAGTACAGAACCTAACAGGATGTTGCGCATGCGCGATTGAACGAATCTCTCCCCGAGACGACTCGTTCTTCACGAGTCACATTAAAGATTCGTTCAAAATGAACGAAACGTTCAAGAGCGACCCATGGACGTGCATCCGACAGCCTGTGCTACACCAGCTTTTGTGCTTAAAAAGTATACAAATTTTTATTTTTCGAAAAAAAATGACGATCATTTCGCTAGATAGGACCCTTCTTTCTCGGCTGAGATCGTTTAGAGCCCTTTGAAGCTGCATTTAAACTACATTTTTGAAGTTCAAAACCGGGGGCACAATCGAAGTCCATTATATGAAGAAAAATCCTGAAATGTTTTCCTCAAAAACCATCATTTCTTTACGACTGATGACAGAAAGACATGAACATCTTGGATGACAAGGGGGTGAGTACATTATCTGTAAATTGTTGTTCTGGAAGTGGACTTCTCCTTTAAGTTTAAGATTTTAATTTGTGATAGTTTTCGTTTTTGTTAACGATAACAGCACTGGTTGAGAACCACTGGGCAAGACCTGTCAGTGGCCCAATATTCCAGCACCCTCCATACCGAAATGTGATGGGCCTAATAACAAAAACAAGCAGCGCGGTGTGGAGCTGCTCCCACAGAGTGAGCACCTTAATGAGGACCATATGGTGCTGCCCAGACATACAGTCAGTGGAAACCCAATTCCTCCTCCTTTTTTTTCTTCTTCCCTCTCCTACTCTCCTTCAGTCACTTCCCTGCTTCTCTGTCTCTCACTCTTGAGTCCACCTTTGAATTTATAGCATGAATAAAACTTCAGGCAATTGTTTTCCTAAAGCTGAAGTGTGTCATTTTTTCTCGCTGTTTCAAACTTTCTTCATTCAAAGCTTAATATGCAGAGACAAGTGTAAGTTTGTAAGGTCATTCCCTCGAAGAGTGTAAACGTTCTGTGGCATTATAAAAACATTGTTTGAAGATTCTGACAACAGCAAGAGCAGCTCAACAAATGGCATGGGCTTGAGGTGTCGCCAAGATGTTTGTTCAACCAATGACGGGAGTGTTTAAGAAATTTGTTTAAAAACAATCATTATTTCCACTATTCAGTTCAGGTTTTTTTGGTGTCTGCGCAATGGTTGATATCAGTCCATTTCACTTCTTTTTCTTAACTTGCACTACGTAGGAGTTCTGGGCTTTTAGCGAATGACCTTCTTCTCTTCCCAATACTTCATCTCACTCTCTCTCAAAAAAAATGTACTTTCTTTATTTCTCTGGTTTCTCAAATGGAGACTCTCCGTCCCCTCTCACTCGCCTGGCATTCAGTCCTGCCATGAAGCGGATGGCTAATTTTACCAGACTGACCTCATTCCACTATTGTATAAGAACAAGTGAGTCAGTGTCAGGAGAAATGTACTGGCTTATCCCTTCGTTTCCGTTCCTTTCTCTTCTCTTTCTCACTTTCTTCGTTTTCTTTCTTTCTTTTTTTTCACCTGATTCATCTCTGTAATTGACTCGGTCCCTTCTTGTTTCGACCAGAGAAATATGTATATTTGCTGGGTCATGCAATGTAATATGCTCACAAATGTGGGGGAAAGAAAGAACCCTTTCTCCGCCCATCAGCCTTGTCAAGTCGTCCACTGGCATGAGGTGCTTGTAAGGGGCTCACTGATCCATCCACCTGAGTGAATGAGGTATTTGCTTCAGTGGCCAGATTCTGAATGATGCCTCTGTAGTATCAATGCCACTATAGACCTGAGACAGGAATGACTTTATGGGGGCAGCCAGCTCTCCAGTAGTAGTATTTAGGAAATTACTAATACCATTGACTACATTAATGCACATATTGTTGTGAGGGAGAATAAAATTAAGTTTTAAGTCAAGCCAAACTTCAAGTATATATGGGCCATTCTACAGAATTCCAAAGTCAGAGGTGAAAATGTCTTGGTAAAAACATCTTTTTCCAAAAAAAATTGTGTGTGCAAACTGTATAATATCAAAGGTACACATTTCTAGTAATTGTGCAGTTAATTCTCATATTGTATTTTCAGAAAGTTTTGAAATATTTGTCCTCTACCCAAATTTGTCACTACCGAAACAGTAATAATAATTTAATTAGAAGGGTTATATTGACCTGTTAAGATTTTCTTACATCTAGATTGTAAATATATACATTTTTGCTATTTTATTACAATTTTTTCAGAGGTAAATCAATAACAATTACATTTTTAACAACATTTCAAGTGTAACTGATGAGATTTATTGTATTTTAAATCTAATTTTCTTTGTAAAAGGCAAAAAAGTTGATCATACTGATTTTAAAGTTAAGGATTCATTAGTCTGAATATACACTGAACCAAAAACATCTTAGTTAATAATTTAATACTTTACTTTTGACAAAACATCCCATGTTTTGGTAGTGAATGCACATTTTCAGTAGTAATGCTTTGGTAGCAATCACATTACAGAATTTTAACTTGTATACTAAAACACTAGAAATTTGCATAACTGTACAAAAATGTTGTTTATATCCCCCAAATATGAGGATTATGTGTTCCCTTTTGTCACTACTGAAACAATGATGACATGTTGTGGACGTGACTGTTTCGGTAGTGCCATATTTATGGGATAACACCCAAAAAAACAAAAAAAACAAAGACGTCACTACCAAAACTCCACCAAATGTTTCGGTAGTGATTGTGTCGGTAGTGCCAATTTTAAATACTTCTGAACCTAGCTCAAAGATGCTAATCAGTGCATGGTTAGCTAGCACAGTTCTGAACAGCTGTACACATATAAAAACAAAATGTTATGGAATAACTTTCAAAAACGTGTGCTTAACTGCAGATAAAAAAGGTGTTCGGTAGTGACGTTCCTTAAAGTTACACAGATTTTTGAACACATTTACCTCAAAATGATGCGGCCTATCTACTCACATCTTGTAGCTATGAAAGAGGGGGAAACAGGAATATTTCCTAATCATAAATGTAAGGGTTTTGTTAAAATCAGTCTCAGCCAATGGACTTAAAACATACACTGTTTCGCTAGTGACATGAAAATGCGGGACACATTTTTTGACATAGTATCAGAATTTACAAAGAAAATCCCAATCAAAAAGAACCAAAAAGATGCCTTTTAAAAACAACAATGGAAAAAAAAAAATACAAAAATAATTTCAATATCAATTTCATTAAGTTGAAATTTAGGAGTTAGGGTTCGGGACAGCCACCTCCCAATTGAAAGTATCCATTAAATGATGATTTTATACATATTAAGCTTATTAATATTTAAAATATTACTGTGGGTTTCAACAGATAATAGAAGGATCTTTATAAACATCTAAGATTTGAATACTTAAATGCTTTTTAAATGTGTTTTTTGGTTGTAGGATAGCAGTTTGCACCAATTCTGTAGAATGGCCCATATATGATATCAAATGATATCAAAATTAATGTTCATTTTGTGTTTACTTTAAGGTTACAGTTTCAATGGATCCACAAAATCATTTCAAACGGTAAGTAATAAACTCTTCTTTTCCTATAATCGCAATGTAACTCATTTCTCAAGGCACTAACTGCAAAGTGCAAACATGAACAAACCATAAACCAGCTCAAAGCAGTTCAACAAACCATGATATTAGACTAAAGGATGTAGAATCATAAAACTGAATCCTCCAGGCTAGACTGACCCATTTTCATTTCTTCAGTTTTCCTCTGCTTACTACATAGATTAGCCCAAGATTAGCAAGATTAACATGCAATTTATTCCCATGTTTGTTTTTGGCATGTTCAACTGATCATCAGGTAAATGTCAAAAATGCCTTTTCCACAAGTAGTAGTCTGAAGTTACAGAAATCGAGTTTTAAATGACTAGAAACTTCACAGGAGGTCTGTAATGAAAAATGAACAAAACGACATTCATGCAACCTAAAAACGTTCATTCTTAATGTGCATGATTTTTCCCTGCATAACTGTATAAAGACGTGACTGAGCACTTGTCAGCGTTCATGGAAAGGGCTGGAGAATAGAAGCTCCTCCCATGCGATGCTTTTCAGCACTTTTCCTTTGAATGACAGTGGCTGGGGAAGGGAATGAAAAAGTTGTGTGATTTCTCGCAGCCTCAACGCCGATGAGCAGCAGTTGGAGAACTGCAATCAAACTGAATGGATTGGCATGGGGAGAAGCGGCACTCTCAACCTGGCTAAGCGGCAGCTTTGGAACTGGATTTGTCTTTTAGTGGTTTCTATGTGCCTGTTACTCCGACCAGGTAAATCGTTTTTGCTCTTATTAATCGCTCTTGTGCATGCACACATCCCGGAGCGAGAGCTGCTGGGAAAACTTTACACTGTCGTTTAGAGGGAAGCTGTTCAATCAAAACCTATTTTAAAGTATTTTATTTTAAACTTTTAACGCACTACTTAATGCAACAGCCCGTTCATATTCATGTACTGTTAATTTAATACGCATTTAGTTCTTCTGTAGGCCAGAGTTGTGCTGCTAACTCGCTAGCAAATCAGTACCGTGTTTGCGAAAAGATTTAAACCCAATATATCGCTTTAAACGTTTGTAGTGATAACCAAATGTTATACTTACCTTCTAACGTATTGTTAGAAGTCAATGCAAACTATATACCGTTCTTTAAGCGTACCGCTTAGTTTAGTCAGATATTTTATTAGTTTGAAAAAACTTTCGCTAACCTGGCTAGCTTATTGGTGTGTCACTGTTTGAAGCTGTTTACTTCGAAAGCCCGTGACTGTGTTGATGAAGAAAGTGGCTTAAAGAGAATAAATAGTTATTTGTGAACAGCAGCGGGGAAATATTGGTTATTTATACTTTGCGTTACTTGCGCGTTTTAATCGCCTACGCCTCACTGAAAAGCACGCGCAGGATGTTTTTTTGAGTCGCGGGATGACGTTTTTAAGCGTTCGCGAGTATAAATTTAATGCAAAATTGTGATTTTTGTATACATGGAATTTAGCAAAGGGTTTGCTGGGTGTTCAGAGTATGATTAAAAATGTCTTTATACAGATTGCCAGTTTATTTGATGTTAACTAGATCATTAACCTTTAACAATAATGCATTTGTAAACATTTAATAGTAATTATATTAAATATAGTAACTAAAACATTAAGTTGAATCATTTTACATGGTAAAATGGCAAAATTGTAGACAAAACAACAAACGTGATTTATGTATATTGTTTTTAATTCGGTATGATAGCCCACAAATTCACTAAATACTCGTTTAGTGTGAGAAAAGTGAAGTTAAATACTCCAGCTGATCAGAACTATTTATATTTTTCATAACACATCACTAATTGCATACTGTCAGACCACCATTTTACCATGTTTTTACCATGGTAACCAGTCAATCCAATAGAAAAAAAATTATATCATGGTTTATTATAGTAGAAGTGTAGTAACCATGTTTTTTGGCGTATTGATTACCATTTGTAAAACCACAGTTTAACAAACCATGGGTAATTTGTAGTTACCTTGGTTTAAGGATAGTAACCATGTTTTTTTTTTTTGGTTTTATTTGTAGTAAAACCATGGTTTATTTTCTTAAGGGATGATACCTCACACCAGTGCTCTGTGTTGCAAAGATTTGTCTGTTAGGCTTAGTTGAAAACTATGGCTTATCACAGAGATTTAGCAGTGAACACTGCTGCTTCCATGCTATTGTGCAATATTTTTAGTCATTACTCGTGCTCTGTTATGAAGTCATGGAAATTCATTGGTCAAAATTTGTGGAAACCTTAGAATGCTATTAACGTGTCCAAGCAGTGGGAGTTTTTAATATTTTTACTTACGCTAGCCAAATTCCATCACATTTGTTATTGTTGGGCCTGTTTTCAAAGCAGTTAAAGTCGTCATATCAAATTAAGCGGCAACTATTTTCACACTTTTGTTAGACCATAACCATAAAACAACTCAACTAAAAGGAATCCAGAAAAGGAATGTTTTCTTGGTTCAGAATAGCAATCACCAGCTTTTAGTTATCTTTTCAGATGCCACGCTGACTCGGGTGCAACCAATGAATGTGTCAGAATGACAACTTACAGCAGTTGTGTAGCTGTTAAACAGGTTTAGTCTACAGCTAGAAACATCTAAAGCTCCATCACCAACCAACCATCAAATAGTGATTCTCCCACAGATCTCATTAATGCCTCATTCTTCTTGATTCTCAACAGTGTGCTGCCAAAAATGTCGAATCCAGCGCTGTAATGCGGAGTACGTGGCCTCGTTCTCACCCTCCGGTGGCTTGCAAGAGGAGGTGCTTCCAGATGTGGACTACTGCATTGCTCTGAGGGCCTACTCGTTGTGTACGCGTCGCACAGCTCATGGCTGTAGAGGGGACTTGGTGTACCACTCGGCTGTATTCCGTATTAAAGAGCTTTTTGCACAACACAACTGCTCCAGCGACGGCCCAACGTCGTCGGCTAAAGCACCCAGCACTTCCAAGCCGCCAGTGGTGGACGTCTGCAACTATGAAAGCAGGGTGCTCGCCTCGGGCCCGGCGGCCCAACAGAAAAAATACGGACATTGTGGATTATTCGGTGATCCTCACTTGCGGACTTTTCGGGATGAGTTCCAGACATGTAGGGTTGAAGGAGCCTGGCCGCTCATCCACAACCGATACCTTTCGGTTCAAGTCACAAACGTACCGGTGGTTGAAGGCTCCAGCGCTACAGCAACCAACAAGGTTAGTTGTATAAATCGCCTTGTGTTCATTTAATGTAACCTGTTCCAAATTGTACTGGTTTCTTTAGTAAAGCAGAGGAACCATGATACTCATGGTTGTTTTGAAGCCTTGTCTTCAGTGCTTACTTTTGACTTACATTTTCTGCAGAGCACAAATGAAGATACTTTTTGTCCAACTTTCAGTCAGTGGGGATCAAAACCAACGTTTGAATCCTATGACTTTCCAAGGACAAAAATGCAGACTTTTTTCCAAAAAAGAACAAAGGTTGGGTTTGTTGGTTTTGGACAACATCTACTTTCAGTGGACAAAAAGTTGAAAATTCTTCAAAATATAATAATTTGTGCTTTTTCAGAAGAAAGTCAGTCACATGGTTTTGGACAACGTGACGTTTGGGCAACATGATGTATATTAATTTATATTATATAATATTAAAGTAGATTACCAAATGAATGTAACTGAAATTTGAGGATTTGGGGGAAAAATGGACCATGTCTTATGTTCTTGCATGGTCCAAAGAAACCATTCAAACCCAAAGCTTGAGAGAGGCAGACAGTCAGCCCAAACAATGATGTCATTAGGGGGACGTTTTTTTTTCTCTTCTATTAAGGGACGTGGATTTAGACTGTTGAGCTGTAGCGACAATGCAGGGCCGAAAGACTATAATAGAATCCCCCAGCTGTTTCACAAAGAGTGGGGGGAGACACAAAAAGAAGGAATGGAAAATAAATTATTCAGACTCTAGTCACGGTCAGTTAGTTTCTGGAAGGTTAACAGACATGAAGTATGACTGTAACATGGGAATGAAAATGTCTGTGAATATTTTTTTCAAAGGATAGAAAGTAATATAATACTGGAGGACATAAAACTTGTCATTTTAATAAACTTTCAGGGGGCCACTGACTTGAAAGGTGTTTATGAGACTAATTGTTTAAAGATCTCATTTGGCCCAAGAAGAGCTCATGATTTGTTTCTAAACTGACACAAAACGTTGCATCAGTGCTATATCTATATCAGTTTTTTTTAATGTAGTGGACGTGCTTGGATTAATCGTGTAGAATATGACTTAATTTTACTGACAGTTGATGGTTTAAAGCTCCATGACTTTGATCAGAGTTTTATAAAAATGTGCCGTCGGATGTTCCATTGATTAGTCATCGAGTTTGGTTTAGATTAGATACTGGCAGATCCCAAGTTGCCCATTTTGGGTTTCTCTGGTCCTCTACTGCCATCCTGTGATGATACCTGTTATTTGTTTTCTTCTCAAGCTCTAGGTCTTTGGAACTAACAAGCTCTCTTCCAGTATTATTTTAGTATTATTTATATACTATTATAGTTTTTATTCATTTTGAATTTGCTGTTATTTTTATATTTTCAATTTCATTTTAATATTAAAGTATTAGCAATTTTGCTATATGCTTTTGTCATTTTTATTATCTTCTGTGTTTTAAACATATTACTGTATTGTACTATTTAGGTTTATATTTTGATTTCAGTTTTAGTGCTGATTTATTAATTTACATTTAGTAATTTTATTGATTCAACTTAAACTTATTTTAGCTACTTGCCAACATTTCTTCTTTTTTATTTTTGTCTTTTTTAGCATTATTTCAATGAACAAAAACTTTTTTTTTTTTTTTTTACCATTTTTTTAAATGGTGACGTTGCTGTTGGTTAGAATGCTTTTGTCTCTTGTTGATTTATTTTTCTGTTCTTGGTTTAGTGTTGTTATTTTTAACTTGTTATTTTAGTGTTGTTTTTGTTAATTGAAATAACACTGAAATAAATTGTAAATATTAGCTACAAACCCAAAACGGAAATAAAAAATGTTGCTGATAGTATTAAAACCCAAGTAAAATGTAAGTATTGGCTACAAAACTAAAATGAAAATTAAAAATATTGCCAAAAGTATTAAAACCTAAATAAATGTAAGTATTGGCTACAAAACTAAAACAAAAATGTTGCTAAAAGTATTAAAACCAAAATAAAATGTAAGTAGTAGCTACAAATCTAAAACGAAAATGAAAAATGGTGCTAAAATACTAAAACTGAAATAAAATGTAAGCATTAGCTACAAAATTAAAATGAAAATTAAAAATGTTGCTAAAAGTACTAACACTGAAGTAAAATGTAAATACTAGCTACAAAACTAAAACAAAAATGCTGCTAAAAGTATTAAAACCTAAATACATTTTATTTAGGTTTTAATACTTTTAGCAACATTGAATTTTCGTTTTAGTTTTGTAGCTAATACTTAAAATGAAAGTATTAAACTAAAATGAAAATTAAAAATGTTGCTAAAAGTACTAAAACCAAAATAAAATGTAAATATTAGCTACAGAACTAAAACGAAAATTAAAAAGGTTACTAAAATACTAAAACAGAAATAAAATGTAAATATTAGCTACAAAACTAAAACGAAAATTAAAAATGTTGCTACAAGTACTAAAACTGAAATAAAGCTAAATAGAAATATTAAAAGAAAACTCTGACAAAAGCACATAACAATGACTAAAATGTAAATTTAAATTAAAATAGCTAATTCAGAAAATAAAATATTATAACGGTGTATATATGACCTGGTGGACACATTTCCACATACAGTTTTTAAAGCAAAAATCAGGCTGCGCAAAAACACAATGTTGAAACAATCCTCTAGTCAATTGAAAGCAATTTCATGTATTGATTTTCAGTGTGAGCTATTACTCACCATTTCCCGTTTGATCTTCCCTGTAGATAACCGTCATCTTCAAGTCCTACCACGATTGCACAGAGCAGAAGGTGTACCAGGCCACCACCGAGGACCTGCCATCAGCGTTCCAGGATGGCACGCGAAGCGGTGGGAAAGGAGAGAGCCTGTGGATCGTGGAGGGTAGTGGAGGTCTAGGAATACGGCAAGTGAAGATCCACGCTCGCTACCTGGGCACGTCCATCATCGTGCGGCAGGTCGGACGCTACCTGACTTTCGCCATCCGCATGCCTGAGGACTTAGCGGAGGAGAACGGTGGCCTGCAGCTGTGTCTGCATGGCTGTCCACGCAGTGAGGTCATCAAAGCCCACGTGCTCAACAGGCAGCAGAGCCTGCGTCCGCCACGACTTACGGGAAGCTGGTACGGGGAGGACGATGCCGGCGAGCTGCAGCCAGGACTCTCGGCGCACGTGGACATGTTGGAACGTGCAACCACAAAGTGTCGAGAGATGCTGCAAGTGGAGGATGTTTATTTCCAATCATGCGTTTTTGATCTTCTCACAACAGGAGATCCGGAGTTCTCCATGGCTGCGTTTGGTGCCCTGGAGGACCTTAAGGCACTTCCACCAAGCACTCTGAAACAAAGTTCACCCAGGACTCCACAAATTTATAATAGAGGAACAATAGTTATACCTTCTGTTTTCACAGTTCTGGTTCTTCTGCTGCTTTTGAACTGAGGGAGCTGGTCTAGACGCCAGCTTGAGGATGAATACCCACCAGCCAGACTGTTCTTCAACCATGAAACCCTCCTGGAAAAACAATTAAACTGACTTCAAACTGTCTGCAAGTGAGAGACAGATCCGAATGGACTCATTTCCATTTATACATGCAGTGTTTTACTCTAAAAAATGGATAATGGCAGAACACTCCAGGCTTTCCGAATGTGAAATCAACAATCTGGAAAAGATGAAGGCAGCTAATCTGCGTATCTGCTAGGATATCACCGATTAAAGAATGGAAACTGTTGATACAGATGTGACGTTTATGGATGAAATGATCATAAAAGACACGTAAGATATCATCACATCTTCCTGAATCACACAAGTTTAGGTCCACTTCAAATTTTCCACACGGATGTTATCTACACAGGATCCAACAACTACATGAAATGCTACCTATCCATATATTTTTGCTTCTGGGTCCATACATCCACACTTTAAGCTACAGTCATGGTAGAAAAAGACTTCTTCAAGCTGCTCTGCTTATTAAGGAGAAAACAAAACAAATCTTTATATAATAATATATTGAAAGAGTGTATATATGTGTTTTATATGTGTACATTCACTTGTGTATAGATGTTAATGTTTTAAATGTGATGTTTTGAGGCAGTTCCATCTAGTTAGATATTTTTTTTTTAGTTTGTATAAAACAACTAATATTTGCTGTATTGTGTAATCTGTCGTTTTCCATATTAAAACATGAGTTGTGACTATCTCAAGTCCTTTTTTCCCAAAACCTCTGATGCTTTCCACTCCATAGAGGGTGCTATAGAGTTGCAAGTTTAAACAACTTGACATTTTTGCCTTTAAAAGACTCTATTTCCTCACACTAGCAATAGAGGGTTTGAACTTATGTCACAATTTGGTCAGTTACCTGGATGTAAACAACAACATGGATTGCACAGTAAATGTACTACTGAATATGTTGTTCTGCTAATTTATGCTGTCTAAACCATGGAAAAAAAACATGTGGAAGCTGCTGAATCACATGGAGAAGGACTTAGTAAGCAGGAAAAGGCACAATTTTTTTGACAAGCTAAAGTTAATAGGTGGTAAAGATATGCACTAGCAGTATAAATTAAGATATTAGTCTATTATTTCACCTACTTGACTGGAAATGAACAAACATGAATGTTGTCAAGATTTTTGTCTTGGAAATCCTGGTTCAGTTTGGCCAACCACAAACGCCTTTTGTTCTTCAGACAGTTTTTTTGCTCTCTTCTCCTTCATTTCTTTTAACTTTTGGCAGCCTATAGTACTCCAAAAGTGTTTCCTGGTCTGACCGATTAGTACAGCCCAAAACATGACAATAATTGACTATTTTCAGCAGCAATAATCAGCAAAATATGAGAGTTTTGTTTGCTTCAGTGGCATTGTTTACATTCAGTGCCACCAATATGGATGACTGATGATGCGTTGTGACAATATTCTATAAAAAGTGTTGCAGGAAGTTGCTGGAGTAATACCCAAATGTCTTTTTAGCTGCAGTTATGTAAGCGATAATGTACAGTCAGCCATTTGTTATAGCAAAATATACCTGACAAGGTAATTAGCGCCTTGCTTACTACACTGCTACATGGCAAATAAATAACCTGATGTGAAAAAATTCAAAAATTGCGAAATTACCTTGTTATATGACAAGAAAAAGGCAGCAGACTAATGCTAGAGACTTGATACTAGCATAAAAGTTGTAGAATTTAAATTGCTTATGATGATTATCATACAAGCTGATAATCGCCTCCATTGACCAATCAGAATCAAGTCATATTCAACTTAATTGACGCATTGCAACAAGTGCCAACCAATCAGAAGCAAGATTTTAACAGTTCAGCAGTATAAACATACGTAGTATTGAAGTCAACTTTAATATAACTTTCTCAGTTGATAGAGACATATTTTTAGACTCAATTTACAATTTACGACATAAACTAAACCAAAATCAAAGACTCACCAGTATGGAAGCAGTTTTGACGTTTGCCCTTCACGTTTTCCAGCAATGCCATTCGTTCGTCCATTGCTCATGTTTCTGTTCCCGTGATGTTAAGGACCCTTCAGGCCTCGGGTGGAAACCGGTATGAAATGACCGGGGTCGCGTGACAGAGATTAAAATGTCGTCAGTTTAACCACATTCATCATGCTAAACTAAGCATTTTCCAACGCTGCCCTTCTCTTGTACTTTTCCGCTCTCGGCACTCCATCACTCTCAAGTTTTAACAGCGCCCGATGTGAGGAGAAGAGAAGAGGTAAGTTCTTCATGCTAAGAGCTGTCAGAAATCATCCCATACATATAGTGCAGGCCTGTAGTTAACCTGCTGACAGCTATATGCGTCTGTTACTCCAGCATGGCGGCTGTTTTATTGTTTTTATACCTAATTTTATGCATTTTGTCTCATTACCGTCTTCCCCCGGTCCAGGCATTTAATTAGTGCTATTATAATCAGTATGCTCTTTATAGACGTAGATACAGTATATAATGAGGTATATAAACAAATCTGTAAAAAAGGACACTCCACTTTGTTCTTTGCTCACTTTGATCTAATAAACAAGGACAATTATTGGGCTAATGAATTAAAATAAGCCTCTGGAGTGATTAATATTCACACTGCAAAAATTAATTTGACATTAATAGGATATTTGGCAAGATAAATAGACGGCACGGGACATAGTCCGCACGTTGATTGATAAATTGATAGATGGATGGCTCTCTTTAAACAAATGCCTTTTAATTAATTAATCAATTAGAAACCATAACCGCAAGCGTTTACAGTCTTACTGGATACATTAAAGTAAGTGATTTTTATTTGGCACACCTCGCATAAAATGCTAGTACTCCATGGATATTGCTGAAGGAGGTGTCTGAGAAATAAAATGATTTCTAAACAACAAATAAGAATTTGTAGGTTTGTGCCAACCAGAAAATTTGTAAGATTTTGGCTTATAAGACAGAGCTTTATGTATGTTTTGTTTGGGAAACCATTTAAATCATTTAAAGTAACTTTCAAGTCAACACAGAATAAAAATCGACCGAATTAGCTTTATTAAGTATATTCATATATTTGTTATATAGTATAGTATAGTATAGTATAGTATATTCATGGTATTTTAGAGAAAATTATTGACTTTGCGTGTCTTTGTAACCTTTCCTTAAATTTCGCTCCCTATGAAACATACTTCTTTCTCGACTGACGTCAGGTTAATTTCCCTTTTTTTCCATTGAAATTACAACTTCATTTGGAAACGACTCATTACTCAAGCAAAATTGGCTGCAAATGCAGTTCCATACTGGTTTATTTTTAGTATTTGTTTTTTATTGCTTTTAGGAACTAAATATAACATTTGTACAGGTCATTTGTTCACTCTCAGATCTACAAACCTGCATTTTGCATACGTAATGCGTTGCATTTAGTTTCCTCGTTGTATATTTGTTAATAAGTCTGCGCTACAGAACTTTTTAACAAATGGCCCCTCTACACCTCCAAGCCTGGAAAAACCAAGCCTGAAAATTAGGCATCTGTATCATAAATCTTGGAAAGTTATGATAATTTGCAATTCACTCCCTCATCAAAGGCAATATTACCCTAATTTATTATCTTCTCGCGTGTGAGGCGCTCAGAGCCCGTGGAGATAAGAGTCTATCAGGAGGAGGATTGATTTTCATTAACAGATTGTAATAAAGATGAACTGCTCGGCCCGCACACTGACCAAGAGCCACACTTTATTGTAATTGGGCCAATTTATTTCATGAGCCACTGCCTCCACTTTTTTTAGGCTCTCCCCTTTCTTTTCTCTCTCTCTCTTCCTCAGTTCATTACTGTAATGTTTCAACCACATCCTCATTTATTCTCTTCCCATATTTCAGCTGCCACACAAACTGTATATTCACTATTTCATGTCTATGGCTTCACAGTATGGACTATTTAGTTCTTGTCCTACATTTTATCACGTTTTGTAAAATGTAAGCTGTAACCGTTTAATTGATTTTAAGTGATTACCTAAATATTATGCAGGCCACCTAAATTAAATGTGCAAGGCTTCCCGTGTCATATTTAACCTGTTCAGGACAAAAACAGTCTGTTATGCTGCTAGATATTGCAAACTAGTATTTGTCATCATATTATTTTAATTCATTATTATAATCATAAACACTGGTTGGTGGTGCAAATAGTTTTACCAGTTACTACAGTTTGATTTTATTCTTGTTATTTACCTATAATAACTAATCAGCTGGAAGTCTTGCACATTCAAAATAGATAAAAAGCACAACAGTTCATGGAAGGACTCAAATTGAGGATTGTTTTTTTTTTTTTTTTAAATCTGTTTACAAAAAAAAATAAAAAACCTCTGATGAACATCTGATTGAACCGATTCACTGGAAGAAAATGATGTCTGATTGAACAGATTCATTAGAAGAAGATTCACTTTCCAACACGTCTGAGTGAACTGATTCACTGGAAGAAGATTCAGTCCAATTCTATATATGAATAGGAAGAACCATTTTGGATGAACCAATTTACTACAAGAAGATTCACTTTCCCACTCTATATATGAATAGGAAGAGCCATTCTAGATTAACCAATTCATGAAAATGAATGTCTGATTGAACTGATTCACTAGAAGAAGATACCATTTCAATTCTATGTTAATAGGAAGTACCATTCTAGATGAACTAGTTTATGAAACTGAATGTCTGCTTTATTCGATTTACTAGAAAAAGAGTCACTTTCCAACTTTATATGAGTAGGAAGAATCATTCTGGATAAACCAATTCAAGAAAGTGGATGTCAGATTGAACTGATTCACTGGAAGAAGATTTAGTTCCAATTATGAATAGGAAGAACCATTCTGGATGAACCAGTTCATGAAAATGAACGTCTAATTGAACCGACTCACTAGAAAAATATACATGTTCCAACTCTATATAAATAGGAAGAACCATTCTGGATAAACCAATTAATGAAAATGAACATCTGATTGAACTGATTCACTGGAAGAAGATTCAGTTTCAATTATGAATAGGAAGAACCATTCTGGATGAACCAGTCCTTCCGTTCTGAAAATGAACGGAAATGAACGGAAGGACCATTGTGAACAAACCAATTAATGAAAAGGAACGTCTGATTGAACCGATTCACTAGAAGATGATTCATTTTCCAACACTATACATAAATAGGAAGACCATTCTGGATGAACCAGTTCATGAAAATGTATGTCTGATTGAATCAATTCACTAGAAGAAGATTCACGTTCCAACACTATACACAAATAAGAAGAACTATTCTGGATTAACCATTTTACGAAAATGAACAGACTTTGCAGTGCTGTACATTTATGGACCATTTAGGGTCAACCAATTCACTAAAATGAATCTTACATTGAGAATGAGGACTTACCAACATCTAGGAGAACCATTTAAGATGAGCTGATTGATAAGATGAATCCAACGCTACATATGAGAGAAAGATGACCTTTCAGATTATTATGAAGAAGACAGCAACTACATAAAATAGTTTTGAAAGAAATAGTTGTGGAAATTAAGTGATTTAGGATCTTTATACACTGTGTGCCAATGTGAAGACTGTACGTCTGTCCCGTAGAGCCTTGTTTTCATCCGTGTTGAAATCAGATTAAGATCTATTAACAACAATTAACAAATTAAGTTTCAGTCGCATGTAAAAATAAATAAATAAATAAATAGGACTCTGTACTTACCTTTTCACAGCACTGCGTGTTTTAGGCTCTATACAGTTAGATAAGAACCAAAGACAAACAGACCTCATATTTAAATTTAAAATTTTATTGTAAAATTGAAAAAAAGAGAGAAAGAGAGAAGCCCATTAAGCGTTTCTTTTCGATGCATACATTTTTCTAAACAGAACCAATAAATAGGCGATTCATAAACAGATTGTTGTCAGGAATAAATAAATAAATAATTAAATAAATAAATAATTAAATAACCATGTTCATAAATTAATCTGCAAATCATAGATGAGTAGGCATAACCGTAAAATAATGTAAGCAGCAAGTATTTGAGAAATGTCAACAGGATGTTTGGTTTCTCAGGCATTTGTCTTGGACATGTCTCCTCTGTCTCAAAAAAGAAAGAAAGGAAGGAAAATAAATAAACAGAAACACTGTCCATTTCAGTTGTTCATGCCACACCAATCACATCGCAGAGATAGATGGCGTACCTCTCGTCCTCTTTTCTCCAAAAATATCAAAAGAAAACAACGAACATTAACAAGAAAACCAAAAACAACTGTAAACAGCATTGTCTCATCCAGGCTTTAAAGAACAGCGCAGGGAGTGCCTGGCTCTCCCACTGCACATTTCACACAGCAAAATCAATACTCTTGATATATATTTCCTTACGCTTTGTGCTGAGAAAACCAGAACTTTAACATGATCTTTATAAAGCAAAAAACCCACCCCACCCCGAATACCCACCCGCCCACCAACTACTTTCCCCCATAGAATCTGAGAAATGTGCTGCTGTTCCCTAATATACAGATTTCGTATCTATAATAAGCTACTTTCCTTAGCATACAAACCATAGTTAAAGAATCATATTGTTAATATGAGTAGTACCTTTATAACACTTTAACCCCCTGAAGCTTTCCCACCCTTTCCCCCCTTGAGCATGCTCACAGATCAAAGTTCGGCATGAAGATCTGAGGAACGAAACGTGAACGTGGTTTGAATGAGAAGAAAGCAAGTATGAAATGCTGGTGGTCTGGTTTCTTCAGAAATACCTGTAGTGCAAAACGCCCCCCTGCCCACCCCCCACCCCGTTGCTGGCGCAAACGCAATTTGTATTAACGCCGTCGGTTCACCTTTCAACACATCAAGTTTCATTTTATATGCCTTTCCAATCTCATTTTTTTTTCTTTCAAGCTGTAATGATATCATCCTTCAAACTTATTAAACTTCAGGCACTAGTTGCCATTTTTAATTTGTATTACACTTGCTTTTACATGCAGGCCAAATTTAATTTGATTTTAATAATTCACATCTGGCATGGAGAGATTCTGTGAGGAAGGCCCCTGCAACATGAGGTTATTAGAGCGCCGATGCCCGAGGGCTGCGTGTCTGTATATCACCACGTTCTGATATGCCACCACAGGACAGGAGAGGGAAGATGAAATGGAGAGAGTTCAGCAGAAAAAGGCCATTATAACCTGTGAATCGAATGCGATCCATTTCGGCGCGACCTGAGGCTAAAAAAACGGCCGTGATATACGGGCGACGTTAATGTTTTCCGGCAAAACTTATTTCTGACGTCTGCGAGATTAAACATTTAACATACAGATATATTTTTAGGTAAGACAAACAGGTCAAATATCCACAGTGGAAATCAAATGAGGTCAAAACATGTGCTTTTCTGTCCTACCTAGATTCTAGAGCTCTGTTTTTGCATCTATTTCTGTTTATTTGTGAATTCTGCGGGGACCTGAACTTCCTGTACTTCTGTGTCACTATATTATCTGTAGTTTTGGCATTTCTGTGAAGGTAATGCGGAGTTGGTGAGTTGGCAAATGCTGAGAGTAGCGTAACGGCAGCGTGGATAGAATGTAAAAATGTACGAAAAAGGCAAACGAGAATTTTAAATGCATAGGAAAACAACTTCTTTCAGGAATACTGTTTATTTAATCGTTAAAGACCCTGTGAAATCATTTGACCAGTTGATGCATTGCAACAGGAAGTCAGGGCATGGCAACTTATTTTAAAACACTTCACTTCCAGAACAGAAACTTCAGATAATTTACTCACCCCCTTGTCATCCAAGATGTTCATGTCTTTCTTCAGTCGTAAAGAAATTATGTTTCCTGAGGAAAACATTTCAGGAATGTTCTCCATATAGTGGACTTCTATGGTGCCTGCCAGTTTGAACTTCCAAAATGCAGTTTAAATGCAGCTTCAAGGGGCTCTAAACGATCCCAGCGGAGGAAGAAGGGTCTTATCTAGTGAAACGATTGGTTATTTTCTAAAAAAATGTACAGTTTATATGCTTTTTGACTTCAAATGCTCATCTTGTCTAGCTCTGTGACGCACATGTGTAGTCTGTGTAATCCGGGTCAATACAGTTAGGGTATGTCGAAAAATTCCCATCTCATTTTTTCCTCCAACATCAAAATTGGCCTTTATTGCTGCAGAAGTACCAGTGTTTACAAAGTGACCCTTTTTCCTCGGCTGGGATCGTTTAGAGTGCTTTGAAGCTGCATTTAAACTGCATTTTGGAAGTTCAAACTCAGGGGCACCATAGGGATCCACTATATGAAGAGAAATCCTGAAATGTTTTCCCTCAAAAAACATAATTTCTTTACAACTGAAGAAAGACATGAACATCTTTGATGACAAGGGGGTGAGTAAATTAGCTGTAAATTTTTGTTCTGGAAGCAAACTTCTCCTTTAAATAGCCAATAGCCTTTAATTTACATTACAGCCATAATGTGCTACTTATTACACTGCAAAAATGCTACTCGTGTCTAATTTCCCATTTAAAATGTCTAAAAATAAATCTTTGACGAGACAAAACACAAAAGGACGTAAGCAAGTAAAAAATGACTAACTAAACCTCTTGCTGTGTAGTTACTTGCAGGTACAGTAGTATTAATGGAGCATCTGATTGGACAAAAATTTGTATTTTTTGTCCATTTTCCAAGTAGCGAAAAATGAAAGACGACAAATTAAATGCATTAAATGCATAAATTAGTAACCTGTCTTGTCTGTTGGCGTGTTGTCAGTTTCCTGTTTGCTCCACGACATATTTTTGGGTTTTACGAAGGGTCAATTAGCATTGAAGCTAACAAATATCTACTAATTCTGACATCATTCTACAGCTTTTGACTGGTCCGTTTTACCAGAAGACTGAAAATTTTACATTTTATGTGTTGAAGGTCATCGCACATTTTTGTCCAAAATTTTCGCACGTAAAAAAATAAATACGACCTCACGTTGTGTCAATCACGTTTACACACTGCCTCCGAAATTTTCGTCCGTCATAAAAAAGTTTGTGTCAGGTTCGATTTTCTGCGTTTTCGCATCTGTAGCAAGCATTTTGATAGGAAAGGATGACAAATATGAAAAAAACGGAAAAAACACATACAAAAATTTCGGACTCAGTGTGCAATGACATTTAGTTTTGTCAGCTAGCATTAGCTTCAGAGCTAACACACAAACTAAGCATGACAAAACTGAAATTTTGATTTCACATGGTCTTTAAGATTCTTGTCAAGCGCTTTAGAGTTGTGTATATTTGTGACTTGTCTGAGAGCAAAGCAACAGCTGCGGTTAAGTACACCATAATGTCAGACTCGGTGGCTTTTTTATTGATGGATCAGTTTGCTCCAACTGTAACCCCCCATGGCTGCTATTTGCAAGCTGTTCGTGAGCTCTTTACAGGCTGCTCATTAGACCTTTGCAGACAGTTAGCGTCAAGCTAATCTGTACCAGCCTGAGAAGCGTATTCTTAGAAATATGGGTTGTTCGCAGATCCAACGAGTCGCCCCCCAGCGCTTTCTATATCTTAAACTCATTTATTAGCGAAATGAACTCCGCAAACGTCAATGTGGAATCGATTGTGCAGGTTTCTGAGGCTAAATTTGATTATTAGTTTGATGCTGCAAGATGGTCCCTGTAAATTCTGATGTGCTTCAGAGGTTGTAAGCAATAACAAGTTTGTCCCTTCGGTAGGTCCGTTATGAACCTCATTTTGTGGGCTGTGTAAGGGTTTAAGGCTTGGTTTAATTACCAATGTGCTTTATCAGTTGATATTCAGCATTTGGCACCAACTGTTTGATGAATACGTTGACACAAAACGGATGATATGAAACGTCTACTGGTTCCTCGTAACAGTAAAGCTGAGCTTTACTTCACAAAACATGACAGTAGACCAGATAAAATCAAACTAGACCTGCTTCAGTTGAAAAATCACTAAAGTGGTAAACAAAAAAAACTAAAATTTCCCATCCCTGTCAAGTGCTAACTGTGTTTTTGTATTATTTACCTGTGCAATGGTACAGCTGTTATATTGCGGATAGTTTTCATTGAAGCCACAGATACTTATACTGCTTGATAAGTAAAGCTTTCATCGGATAAATATGTTTGTTTGTTTGTGTGTACTGAATATCTACCCAAGGTTTTGCTAAACCAGCAACACTTTGCACATGCATATATAGTTATACTCAGCATTTGTTCTCTGGAATATGGGCGTATTTGTGACATGGATGAATTATGGACAGCTTCCCCACCTCTTTGTTTTTTCTTCAGGGATGAAAATGGTTGAACATGCTCCTAACAATCTCCAATCCACATATTCTACTCCACTAAAATAGTATAGCTTTTAAAATACTTTTTTTTTTCTTCTTTTTTTTCTATTTTGTTTAAATATTCTGAAACCCAGTAGCTATAAATGTAAAAGGAAAAGAAATCAAAATCCCTTTCCTCTTCCGACCTGAAGCGAATATTTATGCTTTTTTCTTTAAACTTATGTCGTTAGTAGTAGTTTGTAGTATTAGTATTGTTATTAATACCATATATTTCTGTTGAGGAATAAAAATGTTTGGTCCTTTGGTCCCTTTGGGGTGAAAGATTTTCAGTTTCACTGAGGGCATGGAAACCTCTGTGACCACAGAATGTCCTGCGTTTGCTGAAAGACGGTGACAGAAGAAAAGGAGGAGGAAAAGAGAAAGAAAGTCCACTAGCGGGACAAGAAGAGCTTCTTTTTTTCCACTGCATTTTATCCTTGGTCTTCAAGTTTAACCCTCATTTGTCCAGTGTAATAAAAGCCATAAGCGCCTCTTCCTTTAAATAGCATATGTGTGTATAATATGTATATAGAAATCGAAGTTGTTCTCACTCATTTTTTTCTTTTTGTTTGTTGCTTGACTGACGGTTCGAAGCTCAGTGAGAGACAGGACGTGTTGAGTTCTCTGTCTTTAGAGAGATCTTCCACTTGTCTTTCGTGCGCTGTGCCGAGTGTGGTTTTTCCACGGGTGCCTGTTCACCTGCAACCCCTCCTCTCTACCGAACATCTTTGTAAAATAAATGCTGATATGTCTTCAAAAAAATCCATTCATGTTGTTCTTGTTTGTTTTGAAAGAAAAAGTTAAATTCCTTTTGAGATTTCACTCCTCAAATCCTGTAAAAGAAAATGAAATTGTAAGTAATATCAATAATGGATTCCTGTAAACCTGTAAGGAACACAAATTAAGATATTTTTGATGATACTAAGAACTTTCTGACTCTCCATTAACAGCAAGGGTCCTACCACAGTCAAGGCCCAGAAAGGTAGTAAGGATGTCTTTAAAATAGTTCATGGGACATCAGTGGCTCAACTGTAATTTTACAAAACTACAAGAATGTGCCCAAAAAAAACCCAAAATAACAATTTATTCAACAATTCTTCTCCTCTGGGTCACCCTAGTGCTGTTTTGGGGTAGACAATAGGTGCGCTTCCATTACAGATTTGTGCAAAACTTTTGCAATGTTTTATAAATGACGATAAAAAACTGTTGCGATATGACGGCGTTTCCATTAACCGATGTTATGCGAGTAAAACGTAATTTTTTCCTCTCGTGATAAGTCATGATGGATGTTGGTAGCCACCACAACAGACGTAGGTGACTATCTTTTAGCCGCTTCTGAAACAGAAACTAGAGTTGGCACTCTAGAGTTGACTAGAGTGCCCGCGATCAGCTCCGCAGACTTGTGCAGTGTATATAAAGGTAATCCAGTGGGGATGGGCGATAAATCGATAATTATAATTATCAAGCGATATGAATTTCCTCAATAAATGATAACAAGAGTTCGATAAATGTTCAATACAATGTTTATCCGGCAAAGGCGGAACAAAAGAGAACTAGTCAAAGCGCGCCACTCGGACCAACTTACTAGAGCAGATGTGTTCACCAGTGTTGCCAAGTCCACGTTTTTTGTCCGGGTTAAAGCGGCCGCAATAACGTGATATGTAGACCTTGAATGCGAATTTTACCAGAGGAAACCTGCCAAAAAACGTGTATTTTATCCCCCCGGAATGCAGTTTTTACCGGGGAACCCTCCCGAAATGCGATTGGGCTAGTTTTGAGTATCAGTTGGGTGGGTGTTGTTGTGAAAACCTGGCAACCCTGGCATTCAATCGTTGAAGATGAGTCGAAGATGAGTAAGAAGGCTTTTAAATCTACAAATCGGCATCATTTACCATAGATTTACTGTAGTAGCGCTAACTGCACAGTGGTATTGTGTCAGAAATGTGGGTTTATTTGTGTTGAATTTTATTGTATTATTAATGTTGACATGTATTAAATGTATTACAGGAGGAGTAATGGAATATAATTACAGTATTTTTTGGTGATCAAGCTATAGCGTTTATGCATTTATACTAAATGTATTTAGACTACTGTTTAGAATACCTAGGAACCACATTACATTTTTACCATGGTATTAAGGTGCTATATTTGTGTTATATATGAAGAGTTCAGATGCAAAACCAGCTAAAAGCCATCTCGGTCAAAAATGAGATAATGACACTGAGTGAACGCTACTGACACATATTATACATCCATCAAATATTTTTACTTTAAGCTCGCTAAATTCCAGCCTCAGCCCAATCAGAAGTACCAGTACTTACATAGAAACCAATACAAAGTAGCCAGAAAGAAATGCTCATTTTAAAGAAATACGTCAGATGGATTTAGAGGCTTTTGCATCTGAACTCTTCATATATTGTTTTAACTGTTATTATCATGATCTATGGATGATACTATGAAAGAGCAATGGTTCATTTAAAAAAAAAAACAACAACAAAAAAAAACAGAATAATTCAGTTTCACCATATAAAAGTGAGGTTGCTACAATTTTTACAGATATTATTGATTTTGATAATGAACATAAATCTACATCTGCATCCAAACTCAAGCTACTATCAAATGTGTATTTCTAAGAGACAAAAAAATGTATATTTATCAATATTATCAGGTAACACAAACCTGTTTCTTGATTTGAAACAATATTACTCATTAAAACATTATTTTTTTTCTATTACGATATTTATTTTGTTAAGGAAAAATGACTGGGAAAAATGTGAAGATTAAATAAAGTGTTTGTCATGTTCTGACGATAAAGAATATTTTAAAGCCACATGTAACTGTCTGGTTTTTACAACTTTCACATTGTAGCAAAAATCTGCCTTTAAACTTCAAAGAAATAAAAACCTGACATTTATTGTGATTATTATCAATATCGACTGATATTACAAAAAAATTATTGTGATAAAATTCTGGCCATATCGCCCAGCCCTATTATCCAAGCTTTAATGGCAAAGAAAGTCCCTTATTTAAGCTTTGTGTAGTCCATGCTTGGGCCACATATGAGGTGTTTTTTTTTGAGGTTATAGTACATTAAAGAATGATCATGTGACTTTTATATACGTAAGGTGACCTGTAAATGTGAAATATTCCTTTTACGAACTGCCTGAAAAAGACCTCATGCGAGCGTAAAAACTTTTTTGCAATACATGGGAGTTTGACGTGGAATCGCGAAATTGACGTGTTTCCATTAAAATGCCCCTATTATGCGTTTTCAAATATGACCTTTCATGCAGTGTGTCATGTCGCTGTATGTGAACATAAACTATCTGCAAAGTTGTGAAGCTGACAGTGCACGATACATAAAGTTATTGTCTATCAAAAAAAAGTGTCGACTCACATTTGCCTAAACGAGTCGTCAGGATTTCGAATCTTTTTCTGTTATGGCCACACGTCACGAAGTAACAGATTTGCATAATGTCCACCCACGTTCTGCGTCGCGAACAGCTTGCCCACCCATACATTTCCATGGGGTTTACGTCACATGGAAATTTACATGTACATTATGCGGAAGACGCTGTATCCTACGCTGTGAGTAAAACTGTTTTATATTCACTTCCAAAAGATGATGAATCTACAAAGATTGTATTTTCTAGTGATCGTTAAAAATACGTAGTTGTGTATGTTATGTTGTGTAACAACCCTACACATGTCTTGCTAACCGGCTAAATCACGCTTCTGTAGTTCTGTTGTTCAGCTGTGGACCCACTGTAGTCTGACAATTTGTGATTGATGCAGCTTGACTGTCTGTCTGTCTCATTAGTTGGAGTAATGATAAAGGATGGCGCATGAAGCGGCTTTCACACCGAATGCGGAAAGCGCTGTGCTATGAAACCCATTCGTTTCAATGCCTTCCGCCGCGCGAGGACGGCTTGTTTCGGTCTCGGCCTCGGCCAAAGCGGACACGCAGCGGAGCGCGCACGCCGCGGACAAAGTTCAAATAAGTTGTTCAAATAAACTTTTGCCGCTGCGCTCTGAAGGGCTGCACTGAACCCAGCGGTCAGCGCAGCGCTTTCCGCGTTCGGTGTGAAAGCCGCTTAATGCATCATACAGTGTTTAAGTTTACAACATAGAGGTGTGCCCGGTTCGCTTACATAAGCAAATTGCGAGCACTTTCCACGGTAGACCGTGCTAAGTTGTCGATCAACCACTTCAACCGTTTCATCGTCAGACTCTGGCTCGAATGGTAAAATCGATGCCATCTTTTCTATGTATTGACAAGTCTCCAGGGCTGTCAGTCAGTTATGGCAATGGGTGTTTCGTTTTCCGACACGCCGTACGCGGTAGACCAATCATAAAGGACTGCGCCATCTGACCAATCACAGCAGTGATGGCTCACGGAAAGGAGGGGTTTAGAGAGACTGATTCTTTGAACTGCTTCGCACGAGTCGTTTAGGAATCATTTAGAAATGGGGTAAAATTAAATCTATTTTTGGAGAAAACTAAAGTGTTTTTTGACCTTGCATACATGTAAACCTGTTTTGGGAGTCTATTAAAACAATATTAGCAACCTTTAAAATGGCATAATAGGGGCACTTTAAGCTTATTTTTAATTCACTATTTCAGTTTGCGCAATTTGAAGGCTAATGGAAAAGTAGCTAGTGTTTATGTTCAGAGGATATGTTTCTGTGCCCTTGCTCTCTATTAAGGGATAGAAAGCTCTTGGAGTTCATCAAAAATATCTTAATTTGTGTTCCGAAGATGATTGAAGGTCTTACAGGTTTGGAACGACATGAAGGTGAGTAATTAATGACAGAATTTTCATTTTTGCGTAAACTAACTCTTTAAAATCATGTCTGGTGTCTAAAAGTGGTACCTGTGCTGTTGCTTAGAGCCCTGTGTGGGTTGGGCCCTGTCAGTACGGGCGGCTTGCATCCTTCGGCCGTTTTAACTGCACTTTCAACCTCTTCATGCCGATCTGAAAGCCGTTCATGGCCTGGATAGCAGCCTGTGCACTTGCTGGGTTGTCGAAGCTCACAAAGCCTGGAAGAGATCACGAGAACAGACATGAGCCAAGTCGTTCGGGTACTAAAACTGATTACACTGCATAGCGCTAAAGTTTCCAGCAAGTCAAAAATGGCTCTTTTATGAACTTATTTCCACTTCGAACTCAGAAAAATCACCATATATGCATCTGTGTGGGCTACTTTTGAGCATATATAAGCCACTGGTGGTATAGAACAGGGACAAATCGCCCCATAGGACTCCGAAACGGGGCCACCCACAGCATGCAAACCACATTCGTCCGTGACAACCCCAGCTTCCCGTTCAATCCCATAGCCTTTTAAAAGCAAGTGACCAAAAAGCCAAAATGAAGTGAGGATGCACTTTCCCTGGCATTACGAGCATCACCGGGAACTGGCGGTGAACTGTAAAAAACAGCGGGCGCTTTCATCGGCCATTAGCCACCTGGGAGCAGAGTGGCCTAGGCGCCTAACCGCGCCCCCATTTCGAGGCTTGTATCTACAAGACGAGAGGGTCCGCATGGAGGTGACGTGAGGGATAAAGCCACAAGGCTGCTTAATAGGGAATCTATGTATGTCAGTGCTCTCAGCCAAGTCCCATCGGTCCATCTCGGGCCGCGGCCCCCACCGCAGATTAATTACTCTACCGAGCGGCTGTTACCCAGACTTGACATTATGCAGTAAATGCATAGTGTATAAGTCAATACCGCAAATAGGTCCTACTTCACAAATTTATATCTTATTAACCTCCCCCAGGAGACGGGAGCTGCTATTAATTGTGGCTTGGGAAATGTCTCCCCCTGGAGCGGGAACAGATGTTGATCCATAATGGGCCTTTTTGCTTCACTTAGGACTTTTTTTCTGGCTCAGGGGTTTTTAAAAGGCAGCGCTCTGGTTTGTGGCTTGACACTGAATACAGAATGGAGTTTACACTGTGAAACGTACAGAGACCGATTACTGGTTGTTTTGGAATGGGCTGTATGCGGAAACATGACTTAATTCACTTACGCAATACTTGGTCTGCAATTATTCACAAGTAGCTTGTTGTAATTAAATATTTTTTACGTTATTTGTATTTTGTATTTTTAAAGGGTTAGTTCACCCAAAAATGAAAATTCTGTTATTAATTACTTACCCTCATGTCGTTCCAAACCCGCAAGACCTTTGTTCATCTTTGGAACACAAATTAAGATATTTTTGATTAAATCCAAGAGCTTTCTGACCTTAAAAATAAAGGTGCTTCACGATGCCATAGAAGAACCTTTTTTGTCCAAATGGTTCCATAAAGAACCTTATCAATCTGAAGAACCTTTGTGGTGAGAGAACATTCTGCAGATTATAAAATGTTAAGAAAGAGACTGAATGGTTCTTTGTGGAACCAAAAATGGTTCTTCTATGGCATCGCTGTGAAGAACCTTTTATAAAGCACCTTTATTTTTAAGAATGTAGACAGCAAGGGAACTACCACGATGCTCAGAAAGGTAGTAAGGACATCGTTAAAATAGTCCATCAGTGATTAACCGTAATTTTATGAAGCTACGAGAATACTTTTTGTGCGAGAAGAAAACAAAAATAACTTTATTCATTGATTTCTTCTCCTCTGAAACTATTTTAATGATGTCCCCTAGTTCCCTTGCTGTCTATGGAGGGTCAGAAAATTTGTGTTGTGTTCTTATGGGTTTAGAATGACACGAGGGTGAGTAATTAATGACAGATTTTTCATTTTTGGGTGAACTATCCCTTAAAGTTTAACACTGATGCTGGAGCCAGGCTAGGCAGATTAACCGTACTGTTACCAAAACATAGAAATGAATATGCATGTTGATTTGTCTCACCAAAACATTTGCTCTGGTTGGTGGCTCTGTCCATGAAGACCTTGGAGGAGATGACTGTACCAAATGGAAGGAACATCTGCATGAGCTCATTGTCGCCAAATTCCTGTGGTAGATGGTAGATGAAGAGGTTGCAGCCCTCTGGTCCTGCAATATAAAAATGTTAGTCACTGTTTGTTTGTTTTTTTTTTTGTTTTGTTTTTTTTATATTTAAATAATATTGTTAATTTCAGGCCTTTGTGGCCCTTTGTTTCAGAATACCAGTGTTGTCACATGTACTATTTTGTAAAAACTAAATACTTGTTTTATTTATTTTTTGTATTTATAGTAAATATTTTATCAATTAAAATGATCAAGTTTTCACCCTCAAATGACAATGTAATCATCCTCAGGCAACCCAAGATGTGTTTGTTTAAAGAGTAGGTCAAATGGGTTTTCGAAAAATATCTTTTATGCAGTTTGTAAACAATGTAAACAGTCTGCAAAGTTGTTAATAAAAAAAAAATGCATGATAAAGATATTGCTTCTCAAAAGAAAGTGACTTAATGAGTCATCATTTTTCGAATCTTCTGCCTGTTACCGATATACATCACTAGATAACACATTTGCATAATCCCCACCTGCCCAAGAACACTTCCACTAGTTAGTGTGTTTAGATCATGTCGAGAAGAGAAGTTTGTTTTGTCTTCATTGCCGAAAGATGTGAAGAATCAGTGGTCAAAATTCTTTTTTTGCCCACGCTCCGTCATTTTGTAAGTGTTGCTGGCTGGGTCGGCGTTATTAACATTATTTTTTTCAGTAACGAGTAATCAAACTAATTATTGTTTACCCTGTTACAACGCCGTTACCGTTACTGACAATAAAATGCAGTGTTATTGTAATGTATTATTATATTATTATTATAATTTCATTTTTTCAGTACATCTGAATCAATGTGCAGCGTACCTGTATTTGACAAACTGTGAACTGCAGTGTGAAGGCACACGACTAGCCGTCGCTTTGTCTCACACACACGCAAAGAAATATAAAGAGCAAGAGATGCGCTACATGTAAATAATATTCTTTGCTGTAGTTTTCTGTGAAATTCCTTTGGAATTCTTCAGGTTTTAAAAACTGCCGGTTTTCCGGTAACTAATGCGCAAACGGCAATCTCATTCGCTGGCGCTCACCTATTATCGTCCCTGTTTCGATTTTAGCAAATTAGTTCGAGTGAACGTAGACAACGTAATTAATATTCATGAACCCAGCAGCTCATTAGTCCTTGGTGTGTTGTATGTTGTTATTAGTAGTAGAATTCATAGTAATTTTGTTATCTTATCAGTATTTTTTATAGAAACACTACATTACAAACAATATCTTAAGCACCACCAGTCCTAAGTTCAGTCAACATGACAAATATGCATTCATACATGGTTATTTTAATTACTAAAGTTAGTTATCGTAATGTCATGTTACAATGCTTGACTGACTAATGCTAAGTGTCAGATATTGAAATAGAAAAAAAACCCATCATTAAGAAATTAGACATTTAAACCATCGCTTCTGGTCAAGTCCATAAGCCATAGTAACACTTCCTCCAGTGAAAAAAATGTCCATCCCCTGTTGTCCTCTCACATCAAAATCCACCAACATATTTGTTTAAAGCTGTTCTGAATTGTTTTTGCTTGTAAATAATGCTTGGTCTTTGGATATTTCTCTCCCGATTCAGCAATATTATGAACAGAAGACTCTAAAATGCCTTGGTGGAATTATTTCTTACAAACACACAACTTTTCACTTCATGATATGTTAACTGATGGACTGGAGTATGATTTTTTTTTTTTTTTATTAGCAGTTTGGACTCTCATTCTGACAGCTCCCATTCACTGCAGAGGATCCACTAGTGAGCAAGTGATGAAATGCTAAATCTGTTCCAATGAAGAAACAAACTCATCTAGAACTTGGAAGGCCTGAGGGTGCATAAATCAGCAAATTTTATTTTTGGCTGAACTATTTCTTTTAACGGAAGATGCCGTTTTCAATTATTTCAGCATATTTAACCATTCACTCATCATCCTGAGCCAAAACAAAAGAAAAATCTCTCACCCTCACCTTCTCTCTGCTGCTGCTGTTGAATGACTTGCGGTGGCTGTGGCAAGCTTTGGCCAATAGGGGTCAGTGTGGTCGCTGGGTAGATGGCTGTACGTGCAGAGAGAAATTTGTGTGAGAACACAGCCTGGATTTATGTGATACAGCATTGAACAAGGCTACTCGAAAGAGAGGAAGAAAAAAAAAATCAACAAAAAAACGCATGGTTGGTCAAAAACAACCATCCATTTTAAGTAAGCAGTACGAAAATAGAATAGATTCTAGATGTAGGTAGTGAACCTGTATATTGCTGCACCCCGGTGAAGGCCTGTTGTAGGGTGTCCGCAGCCGTGGGGCTTTGGGTGGAGTACGGGGGCAGTCCGTTGGTGTACACGGCCTCGACCGCAGGGTGTCCGTTGGGCTGGTGAGGGATGCTGGTAAAGCCGTTGACGATAGGAGTGACAATGCTGGGGACGGCTGATGTGGTGATGTTGGCAGGCGGTGAGCTGAGGCCTGCTGAGCCAGGAAAACAAACACAGACAGCACATTGTACATTGGTACAGTTTCCAAACAAAGTGTGCAAGAAGTCTGCAATTTCATAATACAACATAGAATATCTATATGTATGCATATAAAGAGAGTGCTGTTGATAACTAGCTAAAAGAGCACGAATCTATCATTCTCTTTCAGCTAGTTAGCTTTGAGGCTAATGCTATTATACCAATACATGCTGACAAAAGTGGCTTTTAACATATATGGGTCATTCTATAATTGTGAGTACATCTCATGTCTGTGAAGTAAATTTTTTTTTACATATTTTCATCAGTAGCCCCAGTGCTTAATTTTCTAATAACACTACTATGTTGAAAAAGCCATATCTTTTGTTCAAAAATGATGTTCATATCACATACAACTCTGGTATTCAGCTGTCTGATTTTGTAAAGTTGCATTTAAGCATGAAAATGACCTCAAATATAAATTAATTTCATAGTTTTGTCTTCAGTTAGATTAGGTTATCAAGACATTTGGGTGTGCGCTTCAAAAATAATAAGAGTTTATTGTGATATTATTTTATTTGTGTCCGAAAAACTGTCAACTAAGTTACCCACTAGAAACCCCCCTCAAAAAGGAATGGTTTGTCCCATTCTCGCATAATTTGCACAGCACAATGATATTTCCTCTAGAAACACATGGATGAAACACTAGAAGTTATGTTTTCTCTCTTTCCACTAATATTGGTTAAACTAGCAAACCTGTCAAGAGTGGATTAATTGACTCTCAACAGTGTTACCCAAGTATTACTGCTGCAAGACAGTTTAACTAAAACTTATGTTTTGTTTATGAAAATATTTCTAAACATACCATATGCTCAGTAGTTCTAGGCTTCCATGTTGAGTATAAGCCCAAAACACTAAAAATGTCAACTAAGTTACCTCTCAACTCTGTTACCCAGTAACAGAGGTAACATTGTGGACAGTAGCATACCTAGATAGTATTTTATGCACATATTCCTACAGATCACCTGTATTTATATAGCATTTTATAGAATATAGATTGTTTCAAAGCAGCTATGTAAGGTCATGTTTGGGTTTCTGGAAAACAGGAAAAGTTTCTAAATGTACCCCTAATTATAGAATGACCCATATACACACATATGTGCAAAGTTTTGATATATTTATGGAAGGAAATTTACAAAATATCTTCATGGAACATGATATTTACTTGATATCCTAATAATTTTTGGCATTAAAAAGAAAAGTCAATAATTTTGGCTATTGCTACAAATATACCCTTGCTACATATGACTGGTTTTGTGGTCCAGGGTCGCATACTGTTTACATATTATTTTAAAAAACTGGTTACAAAAAATTGGTTTCAATCCTAGAAACCTATTTTGTGACCATCTACAAATGAATCGCTTAATAGGCCCTTGCTAGAATAAGTCCTTGTTTGATCCCAAGCCTTGAGCTGTGGCTGTGCATCGGTACAAACTAGGAAACAGTTCCCATAGGATACCATTTCAATCTGTACCCGCGAACAATGCTGGACAAAGAGGACGGTTGTCATGGAAACCCCCAGCATGCCTCAATTACAATGTGGCAAAAGACCCTATAGAAAAGTCTTCATAGAAATATGACCGAGCCGATGGATTCAAACAGGCTACGGTGTCGTCCGCCCAGCCAGCTTCACTTACAACATGACGGAGTGTGAACCAGGCTCGTATTGAACGTAAGGTTCCCAAAACTCTCCTCAAGCCTCCCACTGCTGTAACCTGGGGGAATTCCAGTGGGCCGAGGAGAGCTCTTTACTCTCGTTTGCGCTATTTCCTGTTCCTAAGCTTTTTGGCGATTGTTTGCTTCCCACACAGCACATTGATGAATTAGTTGACGCCTCTGCCCCATTCTTCCCGGAGCCCAGGAGACCGTGTGCGTTTGGGGATGTCCGACAGGCAGCCTCAGCCGAACCGACCACACGTGCGGGGCCCGAGCGGCAGCTGCGTGCCGTTACAATGTTGAGAATCTATCATTGTGATGTGACAGTTTCGAAAAGCTGAACGCTGACGGGAGGATCCAGCTCAGAAGAAGGTTAGGAAACAGACAGAGCTAGTCACGAAAACTCAGATCATGTGCTGGTTGAGGAATAAGACTTCAGTAGGTATCAAAAAAGCTAGTATGACAAGACAAATGATTTGACTCACGGTTCTCAGTATAGCTGGGAAAAAGTGGGTAGTTCACACAGAAGACGTTTTTGCATTCCACCACACTGCTTTCTATCGTTGTCTATGTACAGCAAATACGTGTTAGACGGACATGTCACGTAACCATGTCGTTCCAAATCCGTAAGACCTTCATTCATCTTCGGAACACAAATTAAGATATTTTTGATGAAATCCGAGAGCTTTCTGATCCTGCATAGACAATAACGCAACTACTACGTTCAAAGTTAAGAATGGTAGTCAGGACATTGTTAAAATAGTCTATGTGACATCAGTGGACAAGAATACTTTTTGTGTGCAAGGAAAACAACAATAAAGACTTCATTCAACTATTTATTTTCTTTGTTTCTGTCTTCGACATGCGTTCACGACATATGCGTGTGGTGTCGTCAAATGGACTATTTTAATGATGTCTTTACAACTTTCTGGGTCTTGAACGTGGTTGCGTTGCTGTCTATGCAGGGTCAGAAAACTACACTGTAAAAAACAAAAAACACAATTTGTCAGCTTGAAATAATTTGTTACCCTGCTGCCTTAAAATTTTAAGTTCAGTCAACTTAAATAATATTGTACTAAGTAACAACTTAGATATTTGTGTTTGTTAAACTTAACAGATGGGTAAGTAACCCAGCTGCCTTAACTTTTTAAGTTGAATCAACTCAAATATCTAAGTTGTCACTTAGTATAATTTAACATTTCAAGTTGAATAAACTTTTTTTGAGTTGACTGAACTAAAATAATTTGTTACCCAGCTGCCTTAAAATTTTATTTTAAGGCAGCCGGGTAACAAATTATTTTAAGTTGACTCAACAAATAGTTTTTTACAGTGTAGTGTTTTTTCTTAAAAATAACATAAATTGCGTTCTGAAGGTGAACGAAGGCCTTACGGGTTTGAAAGGACATGAGGGTGAGTAAAAAATGACAGAATTTTCATTTTTGGGTGAACTATCAGTTTAATTAAATTTTAAAAATGATAAATAGAATGTTTAGAATGTTTATGTTTTCCTAATGTACTCCAAACATCTATATTTCAATATTTTTTACCCTGCCAACCCAATCTCACATATTTCGTATGGCTAATTTGACCTCACTCGTACAAATTTATACGTTTTTTGTAAAAAGCGCACATATTTTACGAGTTCCCCAATTCGTTTAAATTGGTACAAATTACCTACCCCTAACCCCACCCCTAAACCTACTCATTACTGAGGTCTAGACAAATCGTACAAAATCATCTTACGAATTCGTACGAATTAGCCACCTCGTGAAATACGTACAAATTGGTCGTGAGATTGCATTGACCCTGCTGTACATCATGTCTTGGTTTGATGAGTAACTGGTTTCAAAGTTTCTTTTCCTTTGTGTTAACTACAAAAAGGTGATTTTGTGAAAACGGTGACATTATGCACATGCATATTGCATGTTCCCGTAGTGTTTCTTTACAAAGTGACAGCCAAATCCTGGCCTGGAATGCATAATACAACGTTTTAAGTAATTTTTGCTGATATGTGTGGACATTCCCATAACAAAGGCCTTACGGGTTTGAAACGACAAAAGGGTAAGTAAATAATGAGAGAATTTTCATTTTTGGATGAACAAACCCTTTTAACTAAGTTCTAAAAATGATAAATGATGTGTTTAAAATGTTTATGTTTCCCTAATGTACATCTATATTCCAATATCTTTTACCCTGCCATGGCATGCATGGCAATTTGTACATATTTTACAAGGTGGCTAATTCAACAAAAAAATGTACGAAGTGAGCTCATACTAATTTGTACTTTTTTTGTAAAAAGCGTACATATTTTACGAGTTCCCCAATTCGTATAAATGACCTAACCCTAACCCGGCCCCTAAACCTACCCATCACTGGGGTCTAGACAAATCGTACAAAATCATATGAGTGAGGTCCTACGAATTTGTACAAATTAGCCACCTCGTAAAATACGTACGATTGGTTGTGAGATAGCATTGACCCTGCTGTACTTCTTGTGTCGGTTTGATGAACAAGTAAATTTCAAGTAATTCTTTTACATGCCTGAAAATGTGAACTTTTGAAAACTGGTTTCAAAGTTTGTTTACACTCTTAAAAATAAAGGTGCTTTAAAAGGTTCTCTACAGCGAAGCCATAGAAGAACCATTTTTGGTTCCTCAAAGAACCATTCAGTCAAAGGTTCTTTAAAGAACCATCTCTTTCTTACTTTTTATAATCTGAAGAACCTTCTTTCGCCACAAAGAACCTTCTGTGAAGAAAGGTTCTTCAGATGTTAAAGGTTCTTCATGGAACCATTTAAGCAAAAAAGGTTCTTCTATGGCATCGTGAAGCACCTTTATTTTTAAGAACATACCTTTGCGTTAACTACAATCTCTTGTCTCTTAATTTCAGTAGAACTTGATGTTATCATGTTTTTTAGCTAATGATCAGTCTGTCAGCCTTTCTTAATTGTTGCAATGGCCTATAAATTATGAAAAAAAGTTGACGAAAGCTTCTTAAACTGAATAAAACACTAAGGGCCAGTATTATTAACAACTTGCGGTAGTACAAACTGTCTTTTGGCATTAAAACTGTATTATCAAAGTCCATTTTATGGAGAAAAATCATGAAATGTTTTCCTCAAAAACCATAATTTCTTCACGACTGAAGACAGAAAGACATGAACATCTTGGATGACAAGGGGGTGAGTAAGTAAGTTCTGGAAGTGGAGTTCTCCTTTAATTTGCTTCAGGAAACCCTCAACTAGGAGTCACACAATACCAGGTCTACCAAAACTTCTAGAAAACCTTCATTTTTTTGGTCTTCGGTTTTTTAAGTGTATTGTGGCTTCTTTATTTCTTTATTCTTTATTTGTGGCTACGCTAATTTGCGCTGCGCTCGGTATATTGCATTGGTCGATATGTACATGAGATGTTGCGTCTGTGTTCTTTCATTTGTGTACTGTCAGTAAATCAGTGCCATCAGCGCTGTTTCGGAATTGCGCTCCGTGCTAATTTGCCCTGTTTAGTAAAACTGGCCCTAATTATTTATTATTTAGGGGGCAGCCGTGGCCTAATGGTTAGGGCTTGTAACCGAAAGGTTGCGGGTTCGAGTCCCAGGTCCGGCAGGGATTGAAGGTGGTGGGAGTGAATAACCAGCGCTCTCTCCACCCTCAATACCACGACTGAGGTGAGTCCCTTGAGCAAGGCACCGATCCCCCAACTGCTCCCCGGGCGCCGCAGCGATAGCAATATGGCTGCCCACTGCTCCGGGTGTGTGTTCACGGTGTGTGTGTGTGCGCGTGTTTGATCACTTCTCACTACTGTGTGTGTGCACTTGGATGGGTTAAATGCAGAGCACAAATTCCGAGTATGGGTCACCATACTTGGCCACATGTCACGTCCTTTCCTTTCCTTTTTCCTTTCCTTATAACTGACATAACAATCTTGGATTGCAGGGAATTCTGGGGTGCATTCTATATAAAAATGTACATAACGACTAGTTTTAAGAGCAGGTATTCATAATCTTAAAAGTTACATATCTATCGGTGTACTATGTTGTAGAGTAAACATTCTGCACTGATTCTGTACCCATTTATGACATGCAATTCACAGATCAAAAGATTCAATAGGCCTAGTATAGATCTAAGTACGCACTGTATAATCCTTCCCTTTGTGGTTCTGTGTGGTCCATATCACAGCATTTTGTTCCAGATGGAGTCTATTTTGGCATCCATTTCCAAAAGTCCAGAATGAATCCATCTGTTATTAAACAAATCTTTTATCCATCAACCCCGTTAGTATGTCGAGCGTTACGAGATGTCGAGTATTCTGCAAATACTGTTATTTCAAGAGGGAAGTGTAATTGGATTTACATTACTGCAATCTGCCCTCCGTGCATCATGCTGATTTGCACCCGATGGTGACTACAATGAGGAACAGCTTACCATATGCACCAAAAGGATTTATTATGCAAATGATACACTGAAATCAACAAGGAGCGCTGGAACTGTATCGGTTAGCGCCGCAGCCAAACCAATCACAATAACTAACTCCCATTACATCCATATTTTAACACAGAGAATGGCTTATGTTTATTTACACTTGAATTCATAAAGAGGTTTGCTATGGAATAATGCAAAGCGATGAAGATTCTTTATGCTAGTCCACAAATGCTGTTATGAACACTTTTATGGCAGTTTAAAGGGATAGTTTACCCAAAAATTACTCACCCTCATGTCGTTCCAAACCCGTAAGACCTTCGTTCAATTTCGGAACACTAATTATTTTTTATGAAATCCGCAAGCTTTCTGACTCTGCATAGACAGCAATGCAAATGACATGTTCAAGGCCCTTAGATCGCATCTTCATAACATTAGAAAGCTCTAAGATTTGAAAAATATCTTAATTTGTGTTCCGAAGATGAACGAAGGTCTAACGGGTTTGAAATGACATGATGGACATTTTTGGGTAAACTATCCATTTTAAAAAAATTGGTCCTATTACATTGTCCATCTGACAACTACACACTAAATCACAATTCACTCTTAATGCAAATGCAGTCATTTTTCACTCACTTTCGGGTCTTTCCAAACCTGTATACCTTACTTTCTTCCATCAAATGCAAAACCATGGCACTTCTATAGTCATTTTTGGAGCTTAACAGCTCCAGTCCATTGTATGTAACAGAGCAGCATGAGCATTCTTCTAAATGTCTGATTTTGTATTCTACAGATTTTTTTGTTTGTTTGTTTAATGTATATTTATATTAGGGCTGTCAGTCGATTAAAATTTTTAATCGAATTAATTACATGATGTGTCGATTAATTTATCTAATTAATCGCAAAATAAACGTGACTGTGAAAATACAAACGATTATTTAAAGCTATTTTTGTGTTAAATGAGAAAGTATCAAGTAGACATTACAAACTGTAGCTTTAGAAAAAAAATATTTGATTTGATTCAACATCAAATTTATTACACACAAACATTTAGGCTGCAACGGCCTAACGTAAACTTTGGAACATAAAAGAAGATAGTTTAAGAAGCATCTCAGTATTTTTTGTTCATACAATGAAAGTCGTTGTTAACCAAAAAAGCTTTGTTTGTGTGTCTTCAAAATACCGTCTTTTATGTTCCACAAAAGAAAGGTTTGAAACGACATGAGGGTGAGGAAATGGTAACAGAACTATTATTATTATTATTATTTTTTTTTTAATGGAACGATACTCTAAATAAGAAACTAAATTTGCCAGCAAGTGGCGGTGAATGTCTTTATGAGTCATTCACTCATTCAATTCGATTCCTTCAAACGGCTGATTCATTCAGTCATTGATTCACACGATTTGTTTAAAACGCGGATTTATTCAGAAACGAAACATTGCTGTGTTGTTCGGAGACACACAACAATTCTGCTATGGCTTCAAAGGTAATATGCTCTCTGCTAAGTTGAGCAAAAACACATAATATTGTGTTTAAAATAACACAATATCAACTTTTTATTTACTAAAATGTTGTATAAGCTTATGATAGATCGGGACAAAATTAGCACTCGTGTCATATTGCTCTTGCTTTTTTTGCACCAATATCTTGAATTTTATGGCACAACTGCATTTATGGAGTTGTTACCCTGCATCATATTTGTCAACAGTCAACTATATGAAATATAAGATGACGTACAGGTCTGGGGGCGGGGCGGGGCGGGGGTGGAGCCAGCACATTAACTGCATTAAAAAATATTTTAATCGTGTTATTTTTTCATGACTAATTAATAAAGCTAACGCGTTAAACTGACAGCCCTAATTTATATACATTAAAGGTTCAGAATAACATGGTAAAATTATGACTGAAATGTCATTTTTAGGCAAACTATTACTTTCATCACAGAGACCAATCATTGTAGTTTAAAACTACTAAATGTAACCCTGGACACAAAACCAGTCATAAGTAGCATGGGTGTATTTGTAGCCAAAAATACGTTGTATGGGTCAAAATTTTCCATTTTCCTTTTATGCCAAAAATCATTAGTATATTAAGTAAAGATCATGTTCCATGAAGATATTTTGCAAATTTCCTACCGTAAATATATAAAAATGTAATATTTGATTAGTAATATTGGTAAGTATTTAATTTAACTTTTTAAGGCAATTTTCTCAGTATTTAGATTTTTTTGCACCCTCAGATTCCATATTTTCAAATAGCTGTATTTTGGCCAAATATTCCTATCCTATCCTAACAAACCATACATCAATCAAAAGCTTATTTATTATAAATCTCAATTTCAGAATGTACCCTTATGACTCGTTTTGTGGTCCAAGGTGACTAAATATAGGTTAAAACTATATTTCGCAGCAGAACACACTCTAAAATGTGCCATAGCAACCTGCCTAGCATAAAATAATTTACAAATTCAATTTCCCAGCATGCCACAAAACACAATCTCTGCCTACTGACACCATTGGGGACTGTTTTGCATCTAAGTTTGGAGACAGAAAAATGGCAACACACCAAAACAAATATAAATCAGCATGAATATGAGACTATTCAGTCTCAGTGCTGTAGAAATGCAACGGCGGGCCTTGGTGTTCAACCATTTTTAAAGTTATTATAACTATGAATGACTCCAAATGATCTTCAGTGTAGAACTTTTACAACATTTAACATCTTAAACAGACGTCAATGCAGATCCAGCTCTGTAAACATGCATTTCAAGTACTTTACAAAAGAAAATACGTGAGTTTTACAACCAGCGGATTCCTAAACAGAAAAATGGCATCTTTGAGGGCACTGGCATGCGAGATAACGTGTGCAGCTGCTCCGCTCGAAACGCTTTCGGGCTTTCGTACGAGCACAATCTCTATTTCGCGGCCCCGCGAGACCGAGAACAAAGTCAATGGGTTTTATGACCCTGAAGGCACACAAGGTGAACTCAACCGTCCCAATCATGTTCCGCGCCTCTCGGATGGCTCGCAAATACTGCACCTGACACCTCATTAACTTCGTCCGGGGCTTTAAACACAACAGAAACATCCGACATATGCTTAACCAAAGAGCAGGCTCTCATCTGTCTGTGACACATCTCCATTTACACAGGAAAAAAGCAGGACGGGGGTTTTGCGAAACCCATCAAGCCCGTGTCAGGGTACGAACTTCAGGGCAGAGACGAATAACGCGACCAGCCTGGCTGCACAGTTTCAAGCCATTTAATCCCGCCGCTGACAATTAGACTGTCATGCCTTCGACTTGGAGCTCTTTGTAGCTCAAGAGCTTGCACCTGCTGAACATTACTCTTATAAAAAAAAAAAAAAGAAACAAAATAGGGGAAAACATCACCATGCATCATGGTAGCGATACATCCTCTAATAGAGGGCGCCATCTGGCTGAGTGTGTACGCACCATCGCGCTTAAGTGCTTTACATCTGTTAATAGAGCTGCCGCGCCATTGTTTTCAGCGAGCGCTCTTAACCCCTCTGTTGCACTCCTAAACGCTGCGTGCACCGCAGGATGTCACCGCGTTACCTTTGGATGACGACGTCCAGGTTTCTAGGTTACTCCGGATGCTGAAGCCACACGTAATAGTGCACATGTTGTTGCACTAATGTGCCATCAAATTTTCCTCATTTTTTTCTGTTTTCTGGACAAAGTGCTGTTAATACTGTTTTTTTTTTTTTGACATGTAATTCTCTAAACAACCTGTGGGGACCATGTAAATATCATATATATGAATCTGGTAATTATTCAGTACCATGGTATATATAATATTGATACTATCAATTTACCTGTCAAAATACCTTTTTAATAAAGATAAATTCATTTAAAGATTCAATATTCAGATAATAATAATAATGAAGTAATAAAATATTATATTAAAATTAATTGTATCATTATTGTATACAATTTTGTGAATGTAATATTTTTAATATTTATTATTATTATTATTATTATTATTATTATTATTATTATTATTTTATACTTAATAAACAGTCTTTATGTACAAATAAATTCACATTTTTAAAAAGTGAAAATGTATAAAATGTATCTAAATTTTTTTACAATAATAATAGTAATAGATTATTATTATTATTATTATTATTATTATTATTGGATATTTAATAAACAGTGTTAATGTACTAAATCATTTTACAAAAAGTGAAAATGTATAAAATGTATCTGAATCATTTATTAAAAATAAATAAATAAATAATAATAATAATAATTTATTATTATTTTATATTTAATAAACTGTTTTAATATATTAAAATAATGATTTCAGATTTAAAAAAAGCAAAAATGTATAAAATGTGTCTAAATAATTTATTTATTATAATAATAATAATAATAATAATAATACAATTATTATTATTTACTTAATAAACAGTGTTAATGTACAAAATAATGATTTGACATTTAAAAAAGTGAAAATGTATAAAATGTATCTAAATAATTTATCTAAATAATAATAATAATAATAATAATACATTATTTTTATTATTTAATACTCAAATAATGATTTCACGTTTAAAATGTAAAAATGTGTAAAATGTATGTAAATCAATTATTTTAAATAATAATAATAATAATAATAATGTATTACTATAAAAAAGTATAAAATGTATCTAAATCATTTATTTAAAATAATAATTAAAAATAATACATTATTATTTTTATTATATTATACCTAATAAACTAATCAAAAATAATGATTTCACATTTTTAAAGAGTAAAAATGTATAAAATGTATCTAAATCATTTATTTAAAATAACAATAATAATTGTTATTTTTATTATTTTATAATTAATACAAATAATGATTTCACATTTTTTAAAAGGGAAAATGTATCAAATGTATGTAAATTATTTATAATAATAATAATATAACATTGTTATTATTATTATTATTATTTTATATTTAATAAACAGTGTTAATGTACAGAATAATGATAATGAAAGTGAAACTATAAAATGTACCTGAATCATTTAGAACTAATAAAAAATGTATGAAATGAAGACGTATTTATCTAAATACTTAATAATAATAATAATTATTATTATTAAGTATTTTTCATCATATATGACTAATATTAATGCACAAAAATGGCAAAATGATTCAATATCGATGCTACTGTGCAGTATCTTTTTCTTAAGGGTTTAAGGATTGATCCCACATTAATACTATATCACAAAATAATAATAAATGCTTGATAATTTACCTAATAAGTGCAGTTATATTACTAACATTGTTATTTTTGATAATATTGTAATACTTACTGTAAAACTGTTAACATAGTAACTGAGTAATCAATTCTGAATCACAATCAAATTGAGACTTAAATCAGGAAATCTGTGCCGTCGCCCAGTCGTAACAATTACATTTGCAAGATTATAAATATAGTGAGGTTGTGTCAGTCATATTAAATACGTTTTCTGACTGACAACATTTTAAATCTTACACAATTTGTGAAAGTGGTTCATTGTAGTCCATTTCGTCATAATACTTTCCAGATGTTGTCTATTTTGTAATCCAATTTTGCCAATCATTTATCCGTGACTCCACTTGAGCCCAATGAGATGTTCTGCTAATACTTTGTTCCTTCGCATTAATGTTATTTCCAACACTGAGGATATCTGGCTCTATTAATACTTGTGCATTAACTAAAAGATGGAGATCTGAAAGCAGCCTCAGATGACGTGACAGCTGTTCTGCCGTTCGATTGTGGTCTTGCCAGATGTCTTCAGATTGCAGCACAATTCCCTAAAAACCACTTCATGATAAAGGGAAGTTAGAAGGCTTTTTCTGCATCACAACAGATCAGTTTTCCAGTCATTTTTAAAGCCCGGAACGTACTATTTCTCCTCTTAATATCCAACCAGATTCCAGTATAGTCCACTCTTCCACAATGCTTTATACACAAGTCACAACCAATAAGAGTGTGTGTGTGCGAAGGCAGGTGTATTGAATAAACCAGAGGTGCTGTGCCTGCCAGGGAGATGCAAATGAATGAATGAATGAACTAGAAAAAAAAAGTATGAATATCTTATTTATTGTAGTCCTTGGAATATTTTTAACGCCAGCCGTTCTATCTCGCCCAGGATTAATAATGCAACAGATTCCAATAGGTTCAATAATGGAAGGCAATCAGTAGAGCAGAGCTCACGCGCGCACGCAGGAGCGTGTCCAATGCTGCGCATATTTCAGCACATCTAGCGTCCACAGGAGATCCGCGCAGCTCCGCCAGTCTCTTTCAATTAAGTCAGTGTAAGAGAGACCAATTCACCCCAGCAGCTGCATTGCATGTTAATATGACATTGATTCCAGTCAAAGAGGATGAAATCCAAACATACGAGCGTCGTTGTTTTACACAGAGATGGATCATTTTTGCAAGGAAGGGAAAGAAACGAGGTGCTGTGGTTTCATAGACATTTACCATGGTATTTACATGGTACAGCAAGGTACTTAGAATTCTAAGGGACCCCTTATGAAAATTAACCATGGTTTTATTATAGTAAAAGTGCTTTTTGGCATAGTGATCACCATTTGTATAACCACAATTTTACATTAAACATTCCATGGTTAAAGGAGAAGTCCACTTCCAGAACAAAGATTCACATAGAATGTACTCACCCCCTTGTCATCCAAGATGTTCATGTCTTTATTTCTTCAGTCGTAAAGAAATTATGTTTTTTGAGGAAAACATTTCAGCATTTTTCTCCATATAATGGACTGATATGGTGTCCCAAGTTTGAACTTCCAAAATGTAGTTTAAATGCAGCTTCAAACGATCCCAAATGTGGTTGTAAATGATCCCAGCCAAGGAAGATGGGTCTTATCTAGTCAAACGATCGGTTATTTTCAGTAAAAAAATACAATTTAAATATTTTTCATCTCAAACGCTTGTCTTACTCTACCTGAACTCTGTGTATTCTGACTCAGGACAGTTAGGGTATGTCGAAAAACTCTTATTTTTTCCCTCAACTTTAAAAATAATTTCAGAATCATCCTACATCGCTGCAGAAGTACTGACCCAGTCTTTGCAAAGTGCACATGCAAAGAAGATCAAACACCCTTAACAAAAAACTTAAAACAGCGATATAGGACGATTTTGAAATTGAGGGAGAACATGAGATGGAAGTTTTTTGACATACACTAACTGTCATGAACCAGAGAAAAAAATCCAGGCAGAGTAAGACAAGACGAGCGTTTGACATTAAAATGTATTTAAATTGTATTTTTTTAATACAAGTAACCAATCGTTTGGCTAGATAAGACCCTTCTTCCTCGGCTGGGATCGTTTACAACTGCATTTGGGATCGTTTGAAACTGCATTTAAACTGCATTTTGGAAGTTCAAACTCAGGGCACCTTATCAGTCCATTATATGGAGAAAAATGCTGAAATGTTTTCCTCAAAAAACATAATTTCTTTACGACTGAAGAAAGAAAGACATGAACATCTTGGATGACAAGGGGGTGAGTAAATTATATGTACATTTTTGTTCTAGAAGTGGACTTCTCCTTTAAACTGTGGCTAGTGTAGCAAAACCATAGTTAATATGTGGTTACCATGGTTTAACTACAGTAATCATGTTTTTTTTTTTGGTTTTATTTGTAGTAAAACCATTGTTATTTTCATAAGGAACATGTCTGGGGGGGAAAAAAAACTAAACAAAATAAGCTATAGTACCATTGTTATTTTAGAATCATTGGGACAATATTTCAGTAAAAGTTTGATATCATAAAAACCTTATTTAAAGCAAAATAACTATATTGTGATTAATATCATTACCATATTGTAATATAAGATTTTGGTCATACCATCCCTACAATGTGGTATCAACTATTGTTCAGAGTAAAATCTCAAATACTAGACACACTTCTGATCTTTTTCATTGTTGTTGTTAATGTTTAACGCTAGCAGTTGTACAAAAAGTTTGTTAATCCAACATAATGGAAACTATGCAAACAGACCACAAGTATATTTGCATATGCCATTATAATAAAGTTTTCTTTTTTTTTTTTAAATGTCTATATAGTTTTTATTTTAATTTTATTTTAAGCAACAAAAGTGTTTTTTTTTTTGTTGTTGTTGTTGTTGTTTGGTTTTAGCTTCACTTAACTAAACAACCCTCATTACATTAAAAACCTTGGTACCTTGTCAAAATATCATGCTAGTGCCATACCATTTCATACAATGAAAACACCAGGTGATTACTGTGCTTTATTGACATTTACCATGGAAATGCTAAGTTTGTGTGAGATTTACTAGATTTCATGGACATTTACCATGGTAATACAAATTTTAGTGACATTTAGAATGGTATTGTCATGATCATACTATGTGTTGTAACATTTACAGTGCAATGGTAATATTGTGGTTTCATGAACATTTACCATGGCGTAATTATGGTTTTATGGAAATTTTTCCTAGGTAATACTATTACTATTAAAGGTTTTGTGACCTTTATTATGGTAATAGTGTGGGTTCATGGGCAATCATGGTAATACTACAGTATTAGTCAAAAGTTTACATACACCTTGCAGAATCTGAAACTCATATGCAACTATTACAGAAGGTCAAACACTCACTGATGCTTCAGAAGGAAAAATGATGCATTAAGTAAACTTTTGAATTGAATGAGGATGTGTACATTTGCCTAAATATATTTTTTTTAGTACGGCCCTTCAGAAGCTACAGAAGATACTTACATGTTTCCCAGAAAACAGAATAAGTTAAATTTACCCTGATCTTCAAATTCAAAATGTTTTCATCCCTCAGCTCTTAATGTATCGTGTTTTCTTTTTGAAGCATCAGTGAGCGTTTAAACCTTCTGTAATAGTTGCATATGAGTCCCTCAGTTGTCCTGAGTGTGAAAAGATGGATCTCAAAATCATACAGCGTTCAAACACACAAAAATGCTGAAAAACCAAAGAATTTGTGGGACCTGAAGGATTTTTTTGAAGAACAGTGGGGAGTTTAACTGTTCAGGACAAACAAGGGACTCATGAACAACTATCACTAAACAAACAAAACAAAACAAAACAAAATCACAGCTGTGTATCATCTAAATAACATGCATTTTGTATGATCCCTCTTATTTTGGTACAATAATTAACATTTTGGAGATTCTGCAAGGTGTATGTAAACTTTTGACTTTTCAACTGTATGTTTTCATAACATTTACCATGGCATTACCATTGTTTTTATAGACATTTGTCATATTAATTCTATGTTTTGTGACACCACGGCATTGCTATCATTTCACAGACATTAGCAATAGTATTACCATGTATGTTTTTGTGATGTTTACCATGACATTATTATGGTTTTATGGACATCTGCCATGGTGATATTATATTTTGTGACAGCTACCATAGTAATATCACATTTTTTAACGTGATACTATGATAATACCATGTTTTTAGCACACATGATATACCATGGTAATACTATGCTTTGGACATTTGAAGTGTCAAAAGAGTAACATATAAATACCATTATATATGTATATCAAAGTACCACATAAAGCGATAGTTCACTTCAAAATGAAAAATCTGTCATTAATTACCATTTCCAAACCTGTAAGACTTTTGTTCATCTTTGGAACAAAAATTACGATATTTTTGATTAAATACGAGGGCTGTGACCCTGCACAGACAGCAACGAATGTCGAAGACTGACATGGAAGAGAAGAAACTGTTGAATAAATTAGTTATTTTAGTTTTCTTTTCACACAAAAAGTATTCTTGTAGCTTCATAAAATTACGGTTACACCACTGTCACATGGACAATTTTAACAATGTCCTTACTACCTTTCTGGGCCTTGAATGTGTCAGTTGCGTTACTGTCTATGCAGAGTCAGAAAACTCTCGGATTTCATAAAAAAAAGATCTTAATTTGTTTTTTGAAGATGAATGACGTTCTTACGGTTTGGAACGACAAGAGGGTGAGTAATTAATGACAGAATTTTCATTTTTGGGTGAACTATCCCATTAACATCTGATTATTAACCACTACATTCCTACCTAAGAAAAAAGTCAACTAAGCGGCAGCATCACTGTATATTTTTACAGTATAAACAGTTGCAATCTTGCAGTCCTGTGAATTTCAGGATCGCTAATACAATGGGTGCTGCTAAAACAAACATGCAGTGAGTGATGGATGAGCTGCGATAGAAAAAGTGCATGTTTTGCATTGCATGTGTCTTAACAAAACATTTGACAAACCTTCCTGTCTGTCTGACTTAATATTTGAAGTAGCAAGTAAGTACATTTGCATGTAATGCCACACATGGATAGCCTCAGCCTCGCAGAAGAGGAGTGTGGCTTGACAGCTCTGGAGCTTTAATTGGATGAGGCTTTTATGGGACTGGATGGCGGCTTGTAAAAAATGGCACCGTATTAAATCTATATGTGATGCCAGGGGGAGCGTCTTGCTGTTCCAGCCCCTCAGGTAATATAGCTTGTGTTTTAACTTTGCATAAGAACGCAAACGTTTTGTCATTCCACGGTCAGTCAATTAGCCACGATACTAATAATGTGCTACGAAATCAGCCGGCCAGTTAGCTGCAAGCTACGCACATGTTGCCAAAACTATGTGCTTTACCGGGAATGACAAATGATATTGTCTGGTGTCGTGGTGTATAGTGTAAATTGGTACAGCAGTGCTGTTGACAAAAGAGGAATGAGCTTTGTTAAAGCTGAGCATAATTCACTGGGTGGCATGTTTTCGGAAGGGATTGGAAAAGTGCAATACTGCTGCATAAGCAAATGCTGTAAGGTGGCCATTATCCAATAAGATCTCCTGTTTGTTTAGATTGTATGATAACGGGGTGTTGGGAATGACAATCAGAGCAGCCGTGTGTCCTGATTATCAAAGCATTCAGAGGACGAATAAAATGGACAATCTGCAATTCTGGCATGCCATTTAGGAAATGTCAGCATGGGCATTTGAGTAACTTAAAATGTGACAAGATGGGATGATTTGCTTAAAATCAAGGCAAGAAATGTGCTTGTTTTGAAATGTCATAATATATTTAAACAAATCTCCAATGTGAAACTGCAATTCCACGGCTGCTCATGCGACGGTCATTTGCCTGAAAACGCCGGAGCTGTTGATGAGTGCACACGCTTGTGAATTCCCTCATTATAAACAACACAGTACAGATGCGATGTAAATAAAAGATTCATTTCGTAGCCTCAGTGATTATAATGGGAGTTTTTGCAATATTTGCACTAGACTAGGCTAACATCATGGACTGACATGTTTGTCTGTGAAGCCAGAATATGACGGGCCCAAGACAACACAAAAACGTTTTATAATGTTGTGCTATATCGATATTAATACTCATTATTACAATATAAAGAGCAAAAATCCAAAATGATTATTTTGTCATAATATTGCAGCCCTATGAGCTCCTGTTTTTACATGTATAAGTTTAAAAGTTTACAATATTGATTAAAGTAATTGGGTAAGTTGAAGTATTTTACATTAAAGACAACATTGTATGGTGATTATAATAATAAGGTGATAATAAGAAGGTAATAATAAGACTAAATAGGTAATAAAAAAGAGGAAATTCATAAAATTGCATATGTCCAGTAGTAATGCATACTGACTTTTTAACATACTGTACAGAAAACTACACTATTCACACTATTAATGCAAACGGTTGTACAATAAAACTAAAGAAATTCGTAAAATTGCATAAGTCCGGAAGTATTGTGTACTGGCTTTTTAACATCTCAGCTAAATATGTAACCCTAGCTCCCTGAAGGAGGGAACAGAAACGTTACGTCGACTGACATCATGGGCTCCCTCAGTCGACGTACCGTCTCTGTTCCCTCCTTCAGGGAGACGGTACGTCGACTGAGGTCATGGGGTCTCACTTGAGAGCTAATAATGTCAGTTGACCTTACGTCGAATGTGACTGACTGAAAGGGAACTAAAGAAATTCATAAAACTGCATAAGTCCAGAAGTAATGCATACTGACTTTTTAAGATACGGAAAACATCTCGGCCAAATATGTAACCCTAGTTCTCTGAAGGAGGGAATGGAGACGTCATGCCGACTGACGTCATGGACTCCCGAGTGAGACCCAATGACGTCAGTCGACATAATATCGAACTTGACTGACTGAAAGGAAATGTCTCGGTTACGTATGTAGCCCTCATTCCCTGAAAAAAGGAACGGAGACGTTACGTAGACTGACATCATGGGGTCTCACTTGAGAGCCCATGACGTCAGTCGACTTAACATCGAACGTGACTGACTGAAAGGGAACGAAACTATTAACGCAATGGTTGTACGCGGAAACTGAAGAAATTCGTAAAATTGCACAAGTCGAGAAGTAACTCGTACTGACTTTTTAACATACGGAAAATTACACTATTCACACTATTAACGCAAACGGTTGTACAAGAGAACGGAAGAAATTCATACAATTGCATACGTCCAGAAGTAATACGTACTGACTGCAAGAATGTTTATAAATAAAGAATGTTTATAATGCAGTTCTTTACCGTAGTATCAACTATAGTTCAGAAGAAAGACTATTCACATTTACGCTAACTTCTTCTGTTTTAACGCGAACGACTGTACAAAAAACTGAAGAAATGTACGCAACTGTGTACAGTTTTGTGCTTTTTGAACATAATTATATTTACATGTGCAGTTGCAATCAAGCTAAGTGGCTTTTTGCAAAGTTAAACTATAGCCCATCCTAGAATATATGACAAGTTTGCAGTCAAACACTTGATAGATTAGATTAAATCAAAAATCAAAAATTAAAAATTCTGTCATAATCTATTATTACCCGTCATTATAATTTTCATATTTTAATTAGAATAATTAATTTGTTCACATTTTCATTTTTATTCATGAACCTACAGGACGACAGCGCAGTGTCAACAAAAAAAAAAAAAACGCGCTAGGGCTGGGTAAACAAAAACCAAAACAAAACACATAAAAAAAAAATCAATTTCTCGTTTTTTATAGATTGTCTTTTTTGATGAATCAAAATCGATGCTTAAATCACAATCGATCTTTTGGTCTATGCTGATTTCAGTTGATGAATAGACAGTACATAGTGTCTCTTCCTTCCAAGAAATAGCAATAGGCTAGGTTTTGTGTTACATTTGATATAAAACAAAGTCTCAGATTTTTAAATTCCGTCCATCTCATTAGAAAATTCAAGCAATAAATATCGTTCTGGCGCTCTTTAATGTTGTAGCCTCTGTGTACTTGTCTGTGCGTAATCAAACGCATAGGAAAACATTCGTGATAGTTTCGTTTTTGTTCTGGATTCAGTGCTCTGCTGCACACTGGAGCGCACTCGCCACCAACTGGACAGGGGTGGGAATTACAGCTACAATTTTACAATAGATCACCCTCAGTGTAATCTGTCAAAATGACAGACGGCCTTCAGATTTTTCCGTCAATGACGGAGAATTTTCGGTTAACGCGACCTCTGGATTAAATACACATCACCTTTTTTCAAAGTTGGCGCACAATGTAGGGCCAATTGTTGTGCGACTAACAATACACTTGAATAATACATGCTGTGCAAAGCCACGCCACAACTGTGTCTTGTTCTGTTAGTCTGACTTTGCAAAAATTATACGTGTTTCCGTCAGACTGAAGATGAAATATAGGTTTAGTACAACTGAAATCTAAGTTTTAAAGCGCATAAGCTATGCCGGTCAGACTAACACGACGGTAACCCTTCATCTCAGACCCCATCCCGTAAGAAAGGAAATGAAGCACTGTTGCTCACCCAGTGTCTGATGAAACTCACCCGACACCGGGGTCATGGGGGTGGGCGGCAGGCTGTTGATATTGAGCGCCCCCATCTGGTGGATCTGGGTGGTGGGAAAGGCCACGCTGGGCGCCAGGTAGCCTCCGTGACTGGCAGCCATGAGGGCCGCCTGCTGCTGCATCAGCTGCCGGATAGAGATAGAGGAAAAAACAGAAAGCAGAAAGGGAGAAAGAGAGAGAGAAAAGTTACTAGAAGCACACAGGCTACATGGGGGCATGATGGATAGGCAGTGCTTCGCAGAGTAGAGGAGAAAGTAGAGCGGAAAAAGAGAAAAATGTGTCAACCTATGTTTAGTGAAAGCGTCTATCTTCCCAGTCAGAGGGCTGTCACAAGCCCCCTCGAAACATTTCAATAGCTGTCGGTCTGGCTCATTCTAATGGAGGGATCGACGCACATATTATTGTAGTCCTTAAGGGACCTGGGAGTTCGGAGCAGAAAAATTGAATTGTATTCATTTTTTCCCTTTCGAAATTTAAGGCAATGCTTTCTTCATGGCCTTGACAGTGCAACTTCTGAATTTTCCTTTACGATGTGACAGCTATCAACGCTGAATATATCATGGTTACACTGAAGCAGATATTCTAAGATTCAGGCTAAATGACCATTAGCTCCAGGTCGTACCTCATGCATAAACGCTAGTTTACATATACCACACATGTCTCTTCTAATAACGTCACTGTGTACCTATAGAATTTTGTCAGAATAGCTATTTCTATTCAAAAATAGCTATTTTGGAATATGCAAATACAAAAACAACACACATTTACAACATTAAAAATAATGATTTAATTAAAATGTACCTTTTTCCAAATCATTTTCTTGTCAAATATACATTTTTACTTGGAAATCACATTACAGAAGTAAAATGGACTGCAAATGCTTTTCCATAGGTCATATCTAATTTTGTTGGCTACTGAAAATGTGTTTGTACATTTCGTCTCTTCTAATAACATCACTGTAGATTTTTGTCAGAGCAGATGCCATATTTAATTTGTTGGAAAATGAAAATAAGGCTGGAAGTAGCTATTTAGGGATATTTAACTACAAATAATAACACAAAATAAACATTTAAAATAACTAAAACATAAATAAACACCAATTGTAGTCAGCCTCTGTCACAAACATTCTTTCACATCGTATTTTTGTTAAATATTCTTTTTTTTTTACTTTGAAACACATCACATTACAGAAGTAAAATTGGTTGTGAATTCCAAATGACTTTGTATGTCTCATATCTTCTAATCACGTCATATTCTATCACACTCATCACTCAGAAATGTCACAAAATAGGTTACACATGGCATTTCGAAAGTCATATACATTTTTCTTCCTACTCGAACGGTAAAGACGCATTTTCAATTGAGGCAAGTTGCACAACTGTACAGCTCTTTTCTTCATGACAAATTAGACTATGCTGTCTACTCTGACTAAGGTCTATTTGTAAGAACAATGCTTCTGAAAGACGTGGTCGACATCCAACTATTCCCATCCAGTTATACAATAATGCAACTAATCAAACAGCATTCCTGTACATCAGAGCACACAGTCCCCATAGAGGAAATAAGGCCAAAAGTAATATGTTACTTCATACAATAATCATCGAGCTGCCACTCTTCATTTGAATGCCGAGGATGATATTGTTCATGTAGGCTTTGCTCTCCGCCGCTGTTTCATCTCTGGATAGTAGAAAGGCAATCATATTCTCTCATTGGCCTTGTCACTGAGCCTGAAAGATGCCGTCCACCCACAAAACAAATCTATAAGCCTCGACTGCATTACTATCTATAAACTCCTCCTTTCATTTGCATAATTCCATCAACAGACTGCTGAGGATCATCTATTATCCTACAGGTAAAATCCACAGTTTTGGGGAAACAAGGAGCATAAATAAGTTAAATAAATAAAAGCTCAGCACAAATATGCTGAGTACGTAAATTAAAAAGCTCAGCATTGCCTAATCATACAATGGGAACATTTCGAGAGAAATGTTTAAATTAGAAGTATTAAAATTAATAATAAATAAAGTTTTTAAAAATAATATTTAGACTTAGGTTAGATCTATTTATTAAACATGCAACTTAAAAAGATGCTTAAAAATATCATTTACTGCAAATGTTATGCAATATATATGCATACACAAAAACTCAGTATAAATAATATAGCTGCAAGCAGCAATTACCAGTGTTCAAGTAAGACGTATTATTTAATAAGCCTGTAACCACCTAAATCAATGATTTAAAAAAAAGCGTTTTTGCCAAATACAGGTCATTTGCCATAGAAATGTATTGTTTTTTAACATTCATGACTGTTATAGTGGCAGCTGTGGTCCGTTCTCCTTAAAACTTTGCATGCTTGTTTAGAATCACTTGTCGCATGTGCCTCACCAGGTTTTGTGAAGTTTTGAGTTTTCGTTTAGGCTTTATAGGCTTTTGGGTATATTTGGACAGGTCCCTTTTCTAAATTACCCCCTTATAGCTTTCCAATGGGTAAATTTCAATTTTGTTTGATAATTATTGACCTAGAGAGTCCAGAAAATTGTACTGCAGTGCTTTTTTTTCTTGTATGATCTTCTCAATCATTTAACAAATGGTTTGATTGACAGCAGTGATTCAGAGTTGTCCGGAATGAGGAGGCCTATCGTATGATACGAATATCGTGCGTATGTGTAAAAAAACAACGCAATATACAGTTTCTTTTACATTTCTCACAGACCTTTAGGGCTGTGAGTCAATAAGGCCCACCAAGTTTCATTCCGATCGACCTCCATTAACCATGTCTAATAGGTGCTCAAAGTTCATCGGTCTGTGGCGGCCATGTTTTTTTAAATATACAAATCCTTATAGACTCTTGTGGCACTTTGGACCACGACCGTGTGTAGCGGTTTTCATGTCGATAGGACAAGCGGTTGTGTAGTTATGGCCATTTTTATGTTTGTTTCCCTCTTATAGCTAATTTTTTCATTTCACCTCATATTCAACTTTTATGTTGCGAGTTTGGCGAAGACATCTCATTCTGTTCAGAAGTTATAGTCTTTGTGATGGTGAGTCGAAAGTTCAACTTTTTTGATAATTATTGATATTCACTCTCCAGAGAATCTTACTGCACTGGTTTGGTTCCGATCAAGCGAAAAACTTAGGACTAGTTTGCAAAAGTAGGTTTTTCAAAAAAATGCAAAATACCCAAAATACCCACCAGGGTGACGGACCAAGGATTCCAACGACATAAGACACTTGAGCCTGCGGCGAACGGTTTAGGAGTTGTGAGCAATTTTGTACTTTTGATCACTGTAGCGCCCCCGTCAGGCCGATTTGGGCGAGCTTTGGTCACGTTGTAGGTGGTGTGAGTACTACCATCCCTCCAAGTTTCAAGTCTCTACGACTTACGGTTTGGCCTGCCCGATCATTTTTACATGGAGATTGCTGATCCCTGGCCATTCATGTAACCTTAACATGTAACCGTGATAGAGACAATAGTCTAAAATCTAAACCTGTTGACAAATTCCTACTGGTTAATCATGTCTACTGATATATTGCCCACCCCATTACGCAGTCTTGCTTCTCTAGGAAATGTATCTTTAATACGATAAAAATATGTAGTAAAATTTTGTTATTATTCTTAAGAACGTATTTTGCCACCTGTGAGATCCTGAAGTGTACAGCTAAATTGTTAAGCTAAAATGAGTCACGCACCACTGGTTTAATGCATTTGTCAACCTTCAGGCCAAGGTTGGGACAAGACAGTCTAGTTTCCCTCCGCCATGTAATAGCCATGCCACAGTAATCAGACGCTTTTGTGCCCATCTCGCGGCCTCTTCCTTCGTGCTGAATGGGGCGTCAGAGTTAAGCTGGCTGGCTCTCGCCGGGTGACAGTTTGCTAATGCCCTTTAAAAGCCAGAGGGACAGGCTTTGGGCACAGCATAGTGCGGTGAGTTGAAGACTTCCATATTGTAATTTCCCTCCATGAACGGCTCGGATAATGTCGCCTTTCATGGCTGCCACCAGATTGCCTCAGATAACGATGTGGCATTCAGTTCTGCTCTTTAGGAATTAAAACAGAAAATTGGAGGCCCAAGCATGTAATTATGTTGGGGAGAAGTGAGCAACATCAATTTGTTCTTGGAGGAGGTGGAGGGGAGAGAAGGAGAGAAAAAAAGAAAAGAAAAACAAGGTCTTTCGGCTGTCGGCAGCCGAACGAGAGTTTAAAAAAGCTATTGTGTATCTCTGTTATTCTTATTCAAAGGCATAATTCAGAAAAATGAATAATTTACTCCTCTATTTGTCGTTCCAAACCCATATGACTTTATTTCTTGCTTATGTATAAAAGGCGAAGTTTAGCTGTATGTCCAAGCTGCTCTTTTTTATTCAATGAAAGTGAATGGTGACCAAGATTTTCAGCATTTAAATGGATTGTTTTTTTTATGACAAAAAAGTATTGTATGACTTTTAAATACTATGAATAAAGAGCAAGAGTTGTATAGACCACATTTATGTTGTTTTTCTGGTATTTTTGGTATGATCATCATGAGCTACTTGGAATAACGCTGTAAAAATCTTTGATAAATAATAAATAAATAAATAAATAATAAAAACATTTTAGCCATATATTAACATTTTATCATTTGTCACTCATGCATTTGAGGTTGCAAACCCTAATTTCTTGCGTAGAATATACAAGAAGAAATTTAGCGGAATGTCCAAGCTGCTCTTTTCCATGCATTTTTTTTTTATTTACTGACATAAAAGTATCATATGATGTCCAAAGACTTGGACTAAAAAGCTGTTTGGGCCAATTTTATGTTGATTTTCTTGCATTTTGGTGTAGTTTTTAAGACAACAGATGTGGTCACTATGAGTTACTTGGAAGAGCTGTGTAAAAGTGTCTTAAATTCTTAAATTAATCATAAATAAATAAAGTCAAACTTAAAAAAAAAAAAACTGTTTAGCCAAATACTTGCATTTTATCATTATTTACTGCATTTGTGGTTCCAAACCCAAATTTCTTGCGTAGAATATAAAAGGCGAAATTTAGCAGAATGTCCAAGCTGCTCTTTTCCATACAATACAAGTGAATGATGACCAAGATTTTCATTAAATTTTACAATTTACCAACATAAAAGTATTATTCAACTTCCGAAAACTTGGGCTATAGTGCAAGAGTTTTATGCAATGCTATCTCACGACTGATTCGTACATATTTTACGAGGTGGCTAATTTGTATGACCTTGCTTGTACGATTTTGTACGATTTGTCTAGACCCCAGTAAAATATGTATGAATTGCCATGAGATCAGGTTGGTTTTATGACCAACTTTTATGGTGATTTTATGGCATTTTTACATAGTTTTGCGTAGACTTGACAGCCGTAGTCGCAGTCGAATTAGTGAGAAGTAGTAATAAAACAGTTTAGCCAAAAATTTCCATTTTGTCATTATTCCTCACCTCTTTGTCATTCCAAACCCATTTGACTTTTTTGTGTAGAATACATAAGAACTTTAGCAGAACATTCAAGCTGCTCTTTCCAATACAATGAAACTGAGTAGTAACCAAGATGTTCAGTGTTTAAACTGAAGTAAAATTTGAAAATGTACTCATTTAAAATGATCGTACGACTTCTGAAAACGTAGCACAAGACTTGTATGACTTGTGATTAAGACCTAACATGAGGTTTGGAATGACATAAGAGTGAAATAATAATTAGAAATAATTACAAAATGACAAAAAATTACAATTAAACTGGGTGAACTATTCCTGAACATTTCTAAACCAAAACTTTACCCAGCATCTTGAATAGACAGGAAGCATTCAAGCGCAGGCAAAAGGGACCAAATTGCCTTCAGCGCAGTCTTCATCACTGAGGTCGTAACCTTTTCTTCCTTCAAAATGGGAAAAAAACAGAAGCGGCCACGGGAAGAAGTTGCCCGGGCGACGGCATTCGTTTAGTGTCAGGCATGTGGGTTTTTTTATGGCTTGCCGATGGCATTAGTCTCCCTCGGTGCCACCAGGCAATCACCTCTTTATCACTTGGCAATTATCTACCCAGAGCTGCTCTGTGTCTCTGCCCACCTCTGCCTGCATCACACATGACCCCTTACAGTCAGTCTGGCCCTGCTGCAGCGCAGGGAGAATGGCGGGATGACTGGAGAGATATTTATAGAGAGACGAGAAATGCAGTGAGCTGAATGCGAGGACCCTGGTTATTAAGGTTCCTGGCCCTGTAAGATTGCCTGAAATGGCCTCGCTCCTTTTTCTGCTGTTTGCTAAAGCACATCTTCAGGACTAAACATGGAGAAGGTGCAAACACAGTTTGGATTCTACTAGAACTTGTTTTTAATGGATAGTTCACCCAAAAAATAAATGCCATTAATTACTCACCCTCATGTCATTCCAAACCCATAAGACATTCATTAATCATTGGAACACAAATTAAGATATTTTTGATGAAATCCGAGAGCTTCCTGACCCTGCAGACAGCAACGCAACTACCACCTTCAAGGCCCAGAAAGGTAGTAAGGACGTTGTTAAATTAGTCCATGTGACGTCAGTGGTTCAACCGTAATGTTACATCATGGTAGTCTCGTGAAAGCGCATCAAAGACTGACACGGAAGAGAAGAAATTGTTGAAGTCGTTATTTTTGTTTTCTTTGCGCACAAAAAATATTCTTGTAGCTTTGTGAAATATAGGTTGCACCACTGATGTCACATGGACTATTTAACGATGTCCTTACTATCTTTTTGGGCCATGAACGTCAACTGTTTAACTAACCTCACTCAAGATTTACTTCAAACTGTTCTTCGACCATGAAAATACTTGACTTGAATAAGCAAAATGCATGTAGACGTAGTAATTTTACACTCTTTCCACTGTAGCGCCCCCTGTGGCAATGCAGAGAATGCAGCATGCATTTTTATTGCCTTATGAATTACATTTCACAATGCAACCAAAATCATTTGCACTCACATACTTGGGTCTGAGTGTACTTCCATTCAGATATTTCTGTGTCATATATTTGTACAGTATATAGTAGTCATATTTCTGCAAAGTGTCCATTTATGACTAAAAAAGACATTTTGAGTAAAGCATACAACATTCTACTGAGGAACGTGGAGTGAGGTTTATATTTCTGTACATTACATCAATATTGCTGCCCATTTCTAGGTGATCCATAAGAAGGAGTGCTTTCAAAGAATGCGTAAAATCTATAAAATATGTATAAAAACACTTTTAACGCTCTTTGAATAGCCAACACTGTTATATTTCTCAACAACAGGGGGCAATGTAGGTCAATAGCAGAACGTGCGCCCCCCTCCCCAACGCCCTCCTCCCAAAACTACCCAGACAAACATTCCCCTCATTAATGTTGGCTTCAGAACATTCTGAAGTGCTTTCAAGCAATTTGTGCGTCATATTAATCTAATGCACCGTCTCTGGTGATTGGCGTCGAGTAAAAGAGATCTTTCTGGCTTTCCATCAACAGCCGCGCTTTTATTCATCTTCCAAAAAAAAAAAAAGTCGAAAATGAAGATGGCTCCGCTCAGAAAAAGGAAAAAGATCAAACACGAGGCAGCGGGAGAAAAAGACAGATAAAAGATGTTCGGCTTGTATTGACAAGAGTGTCTGAAAGAAAATTAATGTTTCTCGCTTTCATCGTGTGTTTATGTCACACCCCCCCATTCCACTCCAGAGACGAGGATGAGGCCGCATCTGATATTTCCAACATCTTCATGTACTACTGAATGATAAGCTGTTTGTCAGATTTAGGAGTTAGATGTACCTTTTTAAAAAAACGCATCTGTCTTTTGGCACGATGTTGTCAGCACTATTACCCCTCCAATTTGCGCTCAGATGCCCCCCTCCTCTGCTCTGACTAAAATCCAATTTACTGGCTGTCAGCTCAACCCAGTAATCCTCTGCACAGCTGTGTTTGTGGAAGGAGCCTCTTAATTTGCTCGTCCTCCATGTTTCTAAATGTACCATTGCCATATCTGAAGCTAAATGTTAGCTTAATGCGGTTTGTTGCCTGTTTATGAAGGCGCAATGAATGCCTGTTGGAGAGCCTTTCAGGTTCTGCTCAGGTGAGGAGATAGAATGTGGAAAATGCTAGTTGAGTTAGCAAGCTAACTTACGGCTACGCTAGTTCATTGCTAGGTGTTTGCTATGGTGTTCTGGGTATTTGTTAGCCCAAGTTGAAGAGCTACAAAAAAGCAAATCCCACCCCAGAGCCAATTCCATTGGTCAACTCAATCATGCAACCTGTTAAGTTCAGACTCAATTTAGAGTTCAGAAATGTCATAAATTCGATCGTGACAAATAGTAATGCTATCAGAATGTGCTACCTATGCTATACTAACATGAAGGTTGTAATAGTTTCCACTACAAATACCATTACAAATACCATTACTTTTAACCATTAAATCCATTAAACAATAGCTTCCTGTAGAGTGTTTTGGGACATATTCCATTACCCAGATAGCACATGTACATCTGCAAGTCGTCTGTTAAAGATCTCTTGATTTGGAAAGCATCTGCTGTGTATAAACATCTGGCAGACGTTTGTAAGATGTCAGTTTTACATACATTCTAAATCATAAACATCTTAACAACATCTAATAGACATCAATTTGACATTATAGGAAACATCCTATAGACGTATCGCAGATGAGCAAACAATCTAAAAAATACGTCTTGCAGATGTAAATGTAGACATCAAATAGACGTCTCCGAGATGTACGTGTGCTATCAGGGTAGGATTTAGTGGTTTTAACAAGCCAGCAATTGAATGTGACCAATTACCAATAGAGACCAACAGGCACCATTACAGTTTCCATTAAAACCAATACAATTTCCATTTTAACCAGTAAAACCATTACAAATTCTGTGAAATTACAAATTCTGTGGTTTCTATTATTTTCTTTTTCTTTTTTTTTTTCAGCAGGTATTTGTTTCAGCATTATGTAGGCAATGTACACTGTGATTGACATGACCAATAATACCTTTATAATCAGCTGCGAGGTGGGCTTTGCAAATGCACTGTTTTATTAGCCACCAGATAAAAATAGTAAAGCAACTGCTCCGAAAAGTCAAATCTAACCTCTGCTGAACAAGCTGCACAATTTGAGGTTGGCTATCAGCTGTTAAATTATGTGCTAGCACTTAATACTTAGCATTACACGTTCGTTCAGAGTAATTTTTTATACAAACCTAGCAGAAAATTATGTATTAGGCGAAAAGACAGTCGGAGGTTTATTTTATTTATTTTTTTTTTTTGGTTATGTAGACAATGTCACCAAAATTATTGCAAATTTTACTATAAACTTTTTTCTGTAATTGACATAAAGGGGAAATGTAAACATTTAGATGAAAAACATAAAAAAGGTAACTGAAATAGGTTTAGGTTGTAAATATTAAGTTTCTAAAACTTAGCTAGAGATAAAAATGCAAAAACATAAAAGGAGAAATTTTACGGAATGTCCAAGCTGCTCTTTTCCATACAATAAAAGTGAATGGTGACCAAGAATTCCAGTGTTTAAACTGAATTAAATTTACCAACATAAAAGTATCATTCAACTTCCGAAAACTTTAAAGGTATAGTGCAAGAGTTTTATGCAATGCTATCTTACGACCATATTTTACAAGGTGGATAATTCGTACAACCTCACTTGTGTGATTTTGTACGATTTTTGTACGTAGGTCATTCGTACGAACTCATATGAATTGGGGAACTCGTAAAATACATACAATAAAAATGACAAAAACACAGAATCACTCAAACAGAATTAAAATATTAAAATGAATTCTGTACTGATTAAATTATTAGTTAAACCTCATTCAAAATATTAATAAATACTCTAAATACTAAATACTAATAGTACATATTAATACACTGGTACTCACAGGCATGATTAATTTGTTCCACAATCGATAGTGTTCAATAATAATCAAATTTAGGATTGGATTGTCGTGGCTGGTCATGTGATCTTAAAATGGCAGCTCTAATGAGGTGACAAGAACCATGTAAAATAAACCTTCATAAAGCTTCATTAGGGTACTAATATGACTGGAATCATAATCCTACATGATGTGCGTATAACGTTTTTTAAAAGTTCACTTGTAAAGGACAAAAAAAATTGCGAAAAAGTCGCAAACTTCGCAGTTGGTTTCGGCATGTGTGGGTTGTATTTCGGGCTGCAACAGTGAATTATAGACAGTGTCATTGCCACCGAGCGGCACACTGCACCATCACTGACACGGGAGATAAAAGTCACTGCCAACCTGTGGGAGCCACAGCAACCACCCTGCCTGCCTTCCCGCATACACGCCGCTCTCGGACCATTTGCATTTCGTGCGGACGCTCCGCATCTCATGAATGCTAATGAGGGTGTATTTTTTCCCGCGTACTGGCCCGGCAGTTACTGTGGGATTGTCCGTATGCACATCTTCTGCTGCCCCCCGCATGTCTGTGATATGAAAATGAGTGTGAATGATAAGCCCCCGGGGGCCGGGTCGACTCCAACAATTAATCCTGGCATTTACGAGAAATATTTGCCTATGCCTATCACTACATGAATATATGTATAGCCATCTACTCCATATGGAAGAACTAGCTAGAAACTAAATGTTTTATAGAATGTCTTCCTAAAACTCAACCAAGATGTCCCTCATGAATGAATATTAGGGACTGACTCAACCTTTCGGCTGCTTTTCAACCTCCCCCGTGCCGAAGCAACCGATGAGAGCTATAAATAACCAGGTGAAGATTTTCCTATGGAATATTCTGAGTCACTCTGGGAACGTGAGCAAGGATGTGTGGGCGGCAGTGAGATCATCAAAACGTGTCAGACCCCGAGTCGCCCAAGTGCCCCAGAGGGGAAAAAGGGTAGTCACCGCGTGTGCGTAGGTGCTGTAGGTGCTGAAGGGCAGGGCGATGGCAGGGTTGAAGATGCCAAACTGGCCCACCATCTGCTGCATGCGGCGGATGGTGCGCTCCTTGTCCGTGTCGGCAAACTTGACCACCAGGCTGGACGACGCACCCTGAGGGAGGAGAGAATCGGAGCCAGTCTGAGGAGAGAGGGCAGGCTGCGTTTAACCTCCCGCTTTGTAAGCGAGACCGTCAACCACCACAGGAAACACAACTTAAAATGTACATGATTTAAGATGCGGTCACATTAGTAATATATCTATGAAATTTTGCAGGAAAAGCATCTGTTGTCAATTGAGTACAGCAGCTCACACAGATACAAAGTTCAGCTAATGGTGAAGTCAAGTTCAGCAAGTCAGATTTGCATGGGGATTGTTTTTGCGCAACTCCTAAATATGCAGATTCCCACAGAAATTACTAGATTTTTCAAGCAATGGTAAATGTGACCGCACCAGTATCACGTAATAGAATTCAAAGACATTTTAGAACACATCAACATGTGCCATTAGTAACTCGCCCTCATGTCGTTCCAAACCCGCAAGGCATTCGTTCATGTTCGGAACACAAATTAAAATATTTTTGATGAAATCTGAGAGCTTTCTGACCCTGCATAGACAGCAACACAGCTGAGAAGTTCAAGGACATCATTAAAAATTGTCCATGTGACATCAGTGGTTCAACCGTATTGTTATGAAGCTACAAGAATGCAAAATAATGATTTTATTCAACAATTTCTTCTCTTTTGTGTTTTGTGTACTACTGCTGACATAAAGCCGTAATTTTTGTTTTCTTCACACACAAAAACAACACATTCTCACTCCCAACTCATCACATATTGATGCTTGTTCAGGACCCCTTGGCATCACTTTTTGATGCACAGGGTACCCATTTAGCATAATTTTTTGATGCAGGGTCCTCGATTGCTTTTAAATAAGAAACCTTTGGCGTCAATATGACGTGAAAGGCATTGGGAATTTTATCGTCATGATTAAATGAGATATTTGGTAATAATGTTGCCATTATTCCATATATGTTGAGGTGTTTTTTTTTTTCAAGGTAAACAGTCAAAACATATTTTGCTTTTACATTAACACTATTTACACATTTATGAGCATGTAACCCAACCCCTGCACCTAAACCTAACCATTTGTCAATATAAAACAGGATATAACAGGCAGATACAACTACAGTCACAATTTATTTAAAAAGTATTAATATCCCAATTAATATCCCAAGGCAAAACGATTGATTTCTGAGATAATTATCTCTATCTACTGTAAAGCTTAGATCCTATGTGCAGTCTGTGCACAAATTTAAAAATTGCCGCCAGAAGAAATGTTACATCAGCTTTGGTTGTGAAACACCATTGGCTCTTGTGTGCCTCGTGACCAGTTGCGTCATGCTAAACATGTTTGGGAGTATCTTTTTGAATGTGATATGTGCAGGTGTGAGGTCATTTTCAGTGTTAAAACCTTATGATTTACTGTTCGCATAAAGATATCGGAGGACTTGGAATGAAACGTGACTTGTTTGTAATACTTTTATACTGCTTTTTATTGTCAGTTTTTGCCTTTCAATGCACTTTTATTTGCCTGTTGCGTGTATTATATTGTTCAGAACTGGGTTGATTTAGGATAAGGGTAGAGGTGGGGTTAGGTGCTCCAAAATATCTATGAAAGTATAAATTTACACAAAATAAATTCTATTTTTGCAAATGCATGCAAACCATTAAAAACAACGCATAATGCAAACAACTAAAAGCAATGGAGGCAAGTCCAAAAGTGACACTAAACAGGTACCCGAGTGTCAAAAAGTGACATCAAGGGGTCCTGGCCAAGCGAGCTGGGAGTGAGAACATATTGACAAAAAGTATTCTTGTAGCTTCATAACATTATGATTGAACCACCGATGCCACATGGACTATTTTATCGATGTCCTTACTACCTTTCTGGGTCTGGAAACGTTTTAGTTGCGCTGCTGTCTATGCTGAGAAAAAAACCTCTCAGATTTCATCAAAAATACTGATTTACAGGTTTAGAACAACATGTGGGTGAGTAATTAATAACAGAATTTTCATTTTTGAGTAAACTAAACCTTTATTTGTTTTCTACAGAAGAAAGTATGTCATCCAGGTTTGGAAAGACATGAGAGTGAGTAAAATGATGACTAAATGGTTGTTTCAGGGTGAACTGTCCCTTTAAGAAACCTTAAGTTCCTATGTGAATTGCATATGTGAAGCTACCATGACTTTTCATTCCAACTTTGCACCAAACACAAGGCGGCTGGATGCATCTTAAAAACAATAGTTCAGCTTTTTTCCAAGAAGAAGAAGAAAAAAAAGCATTGAGTTTGAGTTACTAACAAGCTCTCAATAGCAAACCTCAGGCAATCAAACAAACACATCTAGAAACTGTTAGTGGCATCAGTAGATTGACACGAGCCTTGGCAGCTTGACCGTTACGTAACAAAATCTATTTCAGATTTCGTTACTTGATAGGTTATGATATCGCACCTGAAATATCAAACGGATTAGATGAAGAACGTGGGTGTGTTTCGAGATTGACAAGGCCACCAATGATCACGGTCTGACCTTGGATGTGTGGGTTTCTAAGTCTGGCTCACTCTTTCTCTGCTGTACCGTGGTAATGAAACACCTGCTGCGGGAGCCGCGCTCACATTCATTATGAATCTCTCAATGATTCGATGCTACACTTGACCTTTATCAGCCTACAACACCCCATGTTCCAGCACTATATACCGTCCGAATAAAAAAAACTACAGAATCGATTTGGGCAAAAAGGCCGAAATATGACTGTGATCTGATGGTAGAGAAAGGTTGTGCATCAGCCAAGATAAGAGGCTAGCTGAAATTGACGTGAAAATGTCGATAAGCAGCCACAATATGGGGGAATATCAGGTGAGGCCACAAGCCATGTCTGTAGAGTTGAAAAGGGAATGTTTTTAGGTCCTCAACTGGTGTCCCAAAAATGATGGAAAATTGATTAAAATCTGGAACTAAGGCTGTTGAAAAAATAGGTGGTCTCTGTTGTTCTCTGTATTGTTGTTGGAATGCTTAGCAAGGGCTGAGTACAAAGCAATCAGTTTGCACATCCAAGCTCGACAACTCTGGCTCTAGGCGTACGGCACTCATGTAGGCGTTTGAAGGGGTTGCCAGAAAAACAAAGAAAGACAGTCACCGAGGAAGATAAATGTAGATTTGATTTTCGATTCGATTCGATTTCGCTCTGTTTGAACCTTCGATGCCCTTAGCCTTTCCAGAACTGTTTTATTGTATTGTTTCCTCAACTGCTTAGTTAGAATATCATTACCAAGGACACTACCAACGCATTCAGTCACTGCTCATTAGTTGTGCTGCACGACTAAACCAAATGGACTTCTGCAGGTCACGAAATGTACCACAAAATGCCCAAGTGTAAGACAGCACAAGGCTGCAATCTCCAAAAATGGCCTTATCTTGTATCCCTTCAGGTTTTCTTTTTATCACAAAAGTAGTTAAAATGATTTCTGGTTAAAACCTCAAGGGAGTTAGAGACATCTGTGGACTGGAATAAAAACATTTGGCGTTTACAAAAGACTGGTGAAATGCGTTAAAAGTTTGACAGTGGACGCTTTGGGACCTGCAGCATCTTTTTTTTCTGCTGATTAAAGAGATAGTACGGCCAAAAATGACTATTTTGTCATCAGTTTGTTCCAAACCTCTTTAACTTTCTTTTCTTCTGTGGAACTCAAAAGAAGATATTTTTCAAAATGTCCAAGCTGCTGTTTTCCATACAATAAAAGGGAATGGTGACCACAGTTTTCTCTTTTTCTTTTTTCACACAAACTTACTGTATGACTTCAGACGTTTTCACTAAAAAGCAAGTAGGACTTACTCAGAAATTGCCCAAACTGATCTCTTGATGAAAACGTACCTATGGGAACGTTTTTGCAAGACACGAAATACCTAGGGCCATGTTTTGTGACATATTTGATGTGAAATGTCCATTAAGTAGTGCTAAAGGAGGTTTGTTTTTTTTTTTACCCCAGAACAGATGAACGTACATATGGTACTCTAATGCTCTGTGATGTTTTAAAATAACGTACCATCTGCACTACACCTAAAATTACCCAATAGTATGAACCAGGGTTCTGAATCGGTTCAAGGAACGAAAACGAACACCGGAAACAAATTCAATTTTGACAGGAACAGAAACAGAAACAAAATCAAAATTTTATAGTTACAAACAGAATCGAAATTTTGAAATGGACATTAAACGGTTAATAACATTATTTTATTGTTCCATTCAATATTTGAAATTTGCTGTCAACCAATTACGAATTCAAGTAGTACGACAAAAATTATAATGCTTGTAAACATTTTGTTTCACCGGCATTTTAGCCTACATTATTTCTGAATGTAAACATAAAATGCTACGTGAGCCTACGCGACTTATGTTTTTTTTTTCCTCTCAAAACCCAATTTTATATGAGTAGCGTGTTTTAAACAACGCAGCAAACATTTTTAAATATCTTAAAAAATACTTCGACTTTAAAGCGTTAACAGATTTTTCTTTTGTTTAGTAGCCTACATTTGGCCAAAATCTAGAAAAGATGATGCTGTATTGGCCAGACACCATATCTCTTACCTTTTTTTTTTTTTTTGAGTGAAGAAAACGCTATACTTCTATTATTATTATTATTATTATTATTATTATTATAGGCAAAGATTTTTTTTTTAAATAACGTTATTAATCTGTATTTTTTTCTACTCAAACCAGTTTCTGAACAATAATTATACAGAGGAACGCAGGGACAGAAATGTTAAAATATTGATTCTTAATAAATTCTATCGAATTTACAATTGGAATACTGAACATAAGTCATTTGGACTATTTCTTTAATTTTTTGTAGTGCTTAATTGTGCATTTTGGAGCACGACAGTCTTGGTCAACTTCTATGGAAGCCCGTTTCTACAGAATTAAAAAAAAGAAAGAAAGAATTTTTATCTTACAATTCAGAGAAAAAAACTCTCAGAATTGCAAGATATAAGAAATAAGAATTGCAAATCTGAAATATGAACTCATTAAAATATGAAAGTCAGAGTTGACCATTCACAGAGAGTTTGATTGACAGGCAGTCTGACCAACCGTAACACCAAATCTGCCATTTTGTCTGACAGTCAAACCAGTCAGGATAGTAGACTAACATCAGTGGACTTAAACTTGAAAAATGGTGTATACTGACGACTTGCCATGGTTGAAACAAGATACATGTTTATTCATGTTTATTTTGTGCTATAACTAGTAATCAGGAAAAGATAATCGGTTGGTGTGCCGCTTGAACTGAGGATCTACAACGATCTGTCATAACACATTAAAGAGCCACAAAACTATTTGAAGAGTTCAGATGCAAAAGCCTTTAAATCCATCTGACATTTTTCTTTAAAATTAGCATTTCTTTCTGGCTACTTTGTATAGGTTTCTATGTAAGTACTGGTACTTTGATTGGGCCGAGGCTGGAATTTAACGAGTTTGAAGTAAAAGTATCTGATGGATGTGTACTATGTGTCAGGAGCATTCACTCAGTATCATTATCTCATTTTTGACCGAGATGGCTTTTAGCTGGTTTTGCATCTGAACTCTTCATTTATTGTTCGAATTTCTTTAAAAAATGACTAAATTTGAAAGATGAGACTTTCATACCAAAAGTAACCTGCTCTGTCCTGTCTGTCTTTGCTCCACAATGTATTTTTTTACTGTGTGAGAACAGTTTATCTTGGAATTGCGCAAAACAAAGTCTGAATTATGGGATAAAAAGTTGCAGTTATCTTTCTAAACACTTTTATTGGTGGCAAAAACAAACTTCCATACCATGCACTTTTATTGCATCAAGAGAACTTTTTTTTTCATAACTGTACAAAACGATTACTCGCTGTTTTACTGCCTCTAGTGTTAATTTCTGTTGAAACTGCAGTGATATGCACTTATTTGTATGTATTTCGCATCTTGCGAAAAAGTTACCACAGGTATGTTTTCATCATGAGATCAGGCAGAAATTGCCAGTAAATTTCACAAATAATTACGAAGAAATTACAAATTAGCAAATTGAATTAAATTACAAATTGTACTCCAATAATCTTTTGTTTACAACTACAATTACAAAAAGATTTGGAATAGTTTTGGAATAAGTCATTTGGACTATTTCTTTTATGTTTTTATAGTGTTTAATTGTACTTTTTGGAACACAACAGCCTTGGTCAACTTCCTATAGAAGCCAGCTTCTATTTCTAACAATAACAACAACAAAAACAACTTTTTTTCAGAGAAAAAACCCTCAGAATTGCAAGATATATGCTCAAAATTCTGAATTATGCCTCAAATCTGAATTATGAACTCTGAAAACCTCTGAATTCTGTCAGAATTTACCCTTCAGTGGGAGTTTGACTGACTGGCAATCTGACCAATCATAACACCAAATCTACCATTATGTCCAACAAACAAACCAAACAGGAAAGTAGACTAACGTCAGTGGACTTAAACATAACATATGATATGTATTGACGTCTTTCTGCGGTTGAAACAAGATACTTTCTAATGTTTATTCATGTTTATTTTGTGCTATAACTAGTAATCAGGAAAAGATAATCGGTTGACGTGCAGCTTGAACTGAGGCTCTACAGTGATCTGTCACGACACATTTATTTGAAACAATTTATTTGCCACAAAACTGTTTATTTGAATTTCTTACAAAATGACCAAATTTGAAAGCTGAGACTTTGTTTCATACCAAAAGTAACCTGCTCTGTCTTGTCTGTCTTTGCTCCACAATGTATTTTTCACTGTGTGAGAACATTTGTGAGAATTTTTCTCAAAAAAAAATTGACTTTCATACCATGCACTTTTATTGCATAAAGAGAACTTTTTTGAGTTCCCTAGAAGAAAGCAGGAGTAAATGATGACAGAACATTCATTTTTAGGTGAACTATCCCTTTAACTTCTTGAACTAGTGGTATTAAGTTGTATGCAGACTGTAGGCCTACGCTGGCATTTTAATCTTAACCTCAAATGCGATTATCCGCAGCGCTCAGAGTATTTATTGAAAACCTAGACATTCTGCACACCACCTTGAGCTATTATGAAGGAGAACACAATATTTACTGTGTGTTATGAAAGTTCTTGGGCAAAGCCAATAAAAGACAAAATTCGATGTTCCTATAGTCCTAACTTTGGAGCGTTCAGAATTTTCAGAATGTGTTGATGGTATTTGTCCAATCCTTTCTTGACTGTTTGTTTGCTTTAGCTCCGAGACATCCGGTGAATATCAGGGCCGAGGGCTTGTCGGTCCAGCAAGATATAGGCTATGCGTTTGTAGGAGAAAGTGATAGAGAGAGGGAGGGAAAGAGAGAGAGAGAGTGGTGGTTGATCTGTGAAGTAAAACTCTCATTAAATTTTAAGCCGCCAAGCACCCGGAGGAATTCCCATAGGTCCAGGACCCAGCGAAATGGATTCAGGGGAGAGAGTAAAACTGTGGGAATAAAAAGTGCAGCTGTTCTACAGAGGAAAAAGAGGAGGAAAACGAGGCCTTGGAATCAAAGTGAGGGCTGCATCTTTATGAGAAGCTGCGAGGCAGGGGGCACCTTGGTGCTTTCCCGATTCTTGAGGTTTCTGTGTGAACGAGGGCCATAAAGGCACTAACTAAGCCATATATCTGATGTAACTCTAACTCTACACATCTGTCTCTGTGCATTAACTGTGAATACGATAACAGAAATGGATTATCTTGCACAAAGAGCAATCAGCAATGGAGCTGCTGAGTCTGTGGCTGCTTCTGAGTCTGCTGCTATATATATATACACAAAAATAACTATATTCAAGTAGCTAATATTTCAAATAAGACTGTATTATTTAAAAAAAAAGGGATATTATATAAAAGAGTTGTTACATAAAAATGCATGTAACCTTCTTGCGTCACATTTGAGCTCAGGCCGTGCGTAGCCAAACATTACGGTCTGACCACTGCAATTTTGGGCCAGTATTTCTCCTGTAGTTGTTGTTGTTCAGATATCCACGCAGTCATGAGGAAATGAAAATCCAGCTGAATGCATTGCCATTCAACCATAGACAGTGGCAATCGGTCGGCGGCGCAAACTCTCCGAAACCAAGGAGATTGTAATATCAGATAGCGGCGGCAGTTTCATTTTCCTGTATTTGTTGAAAAACGCTCAATCCCTGGCGTATACACTGGGGTGGAAATGAGACCGAAGCCGAGGGGCTAGAGTTCCTTGACCCCTCCCAACCTTCGTTGGGCGTAATTTCGTCCCTGGTCTTCCATCGTACAAGGCCTTTCTGAAGTCTGACAATTTGCTTTACCTCACGGCAGTGTAAATTTTTAATTGCCCCACGTCCGAAGCACGGGGGGGAGGGGAGGGGAGGGCACAGGGGGCGGCCGTGCGTAGAATTAAGCACATGTCAAAACCCTTCCTCAAACCTGCGCGCTATGATTTGATGCGTGTATGTATACGCTCTTCGTATTTGTGCGTCATTCAGTCAGGAAACATGCAAACCCATTCAGCCTGAGCTTCTGAAGCTGGAAAATTAGATCAGAGTATGTAGTTGTGACCTCATGGCTGTGCCAGCAGGAGAAATGGAGGGGCAAACATAGAAAGAAGGCAGCGTGTGCATACATGCATGCATGTGTGTGCATAAAGATAATGCACCGACTCCCATGAGCCAGGGGGATTTGAGCCGAATATAAGATTGGATTGACTATAAGCGCCGAGCATTTCTGCAATAAGGCCGGTTTCTTGCTGCCCACGAGCACATCATTAGCAGACTGCTTTATGCATGTGTATTTATAATGAATTAGCACTCCTTTCTTCACTGGACTCCTTACTGTATTAACTGTAAGCTGCGTTTGGTTCTTCGAGAGCAAACTGAGGTTGTGAAAGGCTGGTTGGTGTATTTGTGCAACTTAATAAAGAAACAAGCGATAATCTTTTGCACGCGTTTGCAAGTTTTGGTCTTAAACAGCCACAACTGTGGTAAGCAACTGACTCAATACTGTTGCTATGTCCCACAAGCCACGGCACTCTCACGCAGTGAAAAAAACATTGTGAAGCAAAGATAAAACTGACAATGCGAAGACAGAGCAGAGCTTTTGGTATGAAACAAAGTCTGAGCTTTCAAATTTTGTAATTTTTAGGAAATTCAAACAATAAATAGCGTTTTGTTGCTCTTTAAGCAGCATGTGAAATTATTCTCTCTTCCTTTTTACTAATTATTGCACAAAATAAACATGAATGAACATCAGAATCTTGTTTCGGATGCGAAAATTAATAAATCTGCCGATGTTAATCTACTCTCCTCTCTGGTTTGTTTGTCAGACAAAATTCAGACTGGACATTATGATTGCTCAGATCGCCTGTCAATCGAACTCCCAGCAAAGGTAAATTAAAATTTAGTCGGTTTTTTGGTTTCTATTTCTGTACACTGAAATCTCATTGGTCCATAAGATCGTTTTAAATGGCTATATTGTATTTTTGCTATATTGCTTTCAATAAAAACAAAAGAACATTAAAATATTATTTTTGTCAAATTTCGCAACTCTAAAACATCAAGCAATGTTATTTTTTCCATGTTGTTCAAGTTTTTAATTTCTATTTGTCATATTACACATCAATTTCCCACCCACACTAAAATCTTGGTTGTCGAAAATACAATTTTAGTTGGAAAAAAAAAAATGGAGTGTATAGTAAACATGAAATTAGTTTTGATTTTCACCTTTATTATGATAGAACAATGTAGAGCTGACAGGAAGTGAAGTGCAAGAGAGAAGGGGTTGGGTTCGGAAAAAGTCTTCGAGTTGGGATTCAAACTCGGGACGCCCGTAGCATAAAAGCGCTGTATATCAGTATGCTGGCCACAAGGCTACTGGCGCTGACCAAATAAAAATAAACTAAAATCTAACTATTAAACTAAGAGCTATTTCTCCATTTTGATTCAAGTTTTGTCTATTTTTGTCGTTTCATGTTGCGCAGCCTCGCACGCTATAAAAATCTTATTGTTATGAAAACCTTTTTCAAATATACTTGTGAAGTCACACCATATTTGATGCATATCTGATGCAATTTCTATTACAGTCACTTCATGCAATATAGACCCGCCCACAATGAAATCTCATTAGTCAAAAGACTTGTTTTTCATAAAAAATAAACAACTAGTTGATTGGTTGTCATTTAGTTAGTTCTCCATTGTGCTTTTAGTCTGGACAACAAATTACTTGACACAAACAAATTACTTGATTACTCTAAAGTTGTTGTATCACACCTACTTCTGACGCAATTTCTATTTCATTCACCTCACGCAACATAGCCCTGCCTACTAAAATCTGATTCGACTTTAGACTAGACTTTAAAGCTCCGCCAACAGTGACCTTTTATTATGCTAAACTTAAAGTCCGGTTTTTCATAAATGAAACACCCACTGTGTTCTGATTGATTGTTTTTTGTTCAGTATTGTACTTTAGCCCAGACAAATTACTTGTCGAATCATACCTATTTATGTTGCACTTTCTATTCTAATCACTTCACGGAACATTAAAGCCCTGTTTGTCATAAATGAAAGATAAAATATGTTCTGACTGGTTGTTATTTTGATTAGCATCATACGTTTAGTCTAGACAAACAAATTATTTGACGCTGTAAATTTGTATCACACCTATTTTTGACGCAATTTCTATTAGAATCATCTGACGTAACGTAACCCCACCCACAGTTAAATCTGACTGGTCTAAAGTCTTGTTTTTCATAACTTAAACACTAAATATGTGGTGTCTGATTGGTTGCCATTTTGTTCAGTATTGTACTTTAGTCCAAACAAATTACTTGTCGAATCACACTTATTTATGTTGCGTTTTCTATACTAACCACTTCACGCAACATAAAACTCCTGTTTGTCATAAATTAAAGATAAAATATGTTGTGATTGGTTGTCATTTTGATTAGAATCATACTTTTAGTCTAGACAAACAAATTATTTGACGCTGTAAATTTGTCGTATCACACCTATTTTTGACGCAGTTTCTATTCGAATCATCTCACGCAACGTAACCCCGCCCACAGTGAAATCTGATTGGTCTAAAGTCTTGTTTTTCATAAATTAAACACTAAACATGGTGTCTGATTGGTTGTTATTTTGTTCGGTATTGTACTTTAGTCCAAACTAATTACTTGTCGAATCACACCTATTTATGTTGCGTTTTTTTATACTAACCACTTCACGCAATATAAAAGTCCTGTTTGTCATAAATTAAAGATAAAATATGTTCTGATTGGTTGTTATTCTGATTATCATTGTACTTACAGTCTGGATTAACAAATTACTTGACGCTGTAAATTTGTCGTATCACACCTATTTCTGACGCAATTTCTATTCGAATCATCTCACGCAATGTAACCCCGCCCACAGTGAAATCTGATTGGTCTAAAGTCTTGTTTTTTTATCGATTAAACACCAAATATGAGGTTTCTGATTGGTTGTCATTTTGTTTGGTATTGTACTTTAGTCCAGACGAACAAATTACTTGTCGAATTACACCTATTTACGTTGCTTTTTCTATTCCAATCACTTCACACAACGAAGTCCCGTTCATCATAAATTCAAAGATCAAATATGTTCTGACTGGTTGACATTTTGTCACTTCACACAGCATTTTGCTTTGATGGCAGAAAAAAATATTACTTGTCAAATTGTGTGCTAGTGTTACTTCAATAACCACGAGCTGCTGGCAGACCGAGGGCGTGAGAGGCTGGTGGGTGTTCGGTAAGTTCGCCATCGCTTCTTTTGAAGAGTTTGCAGATGGATGAGTGCTTCATCAAGCCCTGCCTTGAGAAGAACTCCATTATCTCAGCTAAACATCTCACTTCGACACCTGGGAGCCGCGCGAGTCGTGACCCCTCCCTCTACAACTTCAGACTCGAGAGAATGGAGGCCGGTAAGGTTTTCCATAATCAATTTACCTTCCGAGATGACTATAAACCTTTTCCATCCCTCCCCCGTGAGCTTCCTCCACTCTTCCCCTGTCTCTCCACCTCTTTCTTTCTACTTTTCTATCTCGCGTTCCTTCCCGCTCTCTCTCTTTTTCTCTCCTCCACTCCCACCTCAGTACATGCCAATGAATAATTCACCAGTCAATGTGGTGAAAGGTGAGGTAAACAAGTCTATTGCCTAATGTCCCGGGAGGATGGAGGGAAGGAGAGAAGAGAGAGAGGAAAGGATGTCTGAGCGCGTGTGTGAGGTGAAGATTTTAGGACTGTGGTTTACATTTCAATGTCCCTGAATCATTTGCACCTCGGTTGACCCTAAAGGTTATACCGAGAGCGGATCACAACACAAATCCGTCTCTCGTGCCGCATTTATTTCTCTTAAAGTGACAGTCCACCTAAAAAATGCATTTTGACTAGAACATCTTCAAAACATCTTATTTTGTGCTCCACAGAAGAAACAAAGCCACACAGGTTTGGAATCACACTGTGATGAATAGTAAATAATAACAGATTTTTTTAATCATTTCTGGGTCAACTGTTTCTTTAAAAATGTCACTGTTGTGAAAAATGAAAACAGCACATATTCCAATGCATTTCAACAGTTCATACCTTGTCTGTGTCCAGTCGGAGTCTTTTAGCAAATAAAACAGCAGCGTGTGAGCTACTTCTGAGAGCCGAACTATGCGTGTGTGACTGAATAGCTGTGTGATTCAGACAGACTGTGCTGAATAGCCGGCTTTTTATGGATCAGCGTCCAGTCCTCTAGATTGAAATGGCCGGACAAAGGCCACATGCTGATATGCTGGCAATGCAGCTATTCAACAAAACAATATGGCCAAATATGCAGTTCGGCAGTTGAAGTGACGGATTTTATTCTTATTTGTTTGGAAACTATTTGATTGCCTGGTTCACTACTACTACTACTTATACAAAAATAAAAAGGGATGGTTCATCCAAAAATGAAAATTCTGTCATTACTTGCACACCCTCACATCGTTCCAAACCTGTAAAACCTTAATTCATCTTCAGAAAACAAATTAAGATATTATTGATGAAATCCGAGAACTTTCTGACCCTGCATAGACAGCAACGCAACTACCACGTTCAAGGTCCAGAAAGGTAGTAAGGACATCGATAAAATAGTCCACGTGACTTGTGGTTCAAGCTTAATGTTATGAAGCGACAAGAATACTTTTTGTGTGCAAAGAAAACAAAACAAACAAAAAAACAACAACTTTATTCAACATTTTCTTGTCTTCCGTCTGTCTTCAACACATTCATGAGAGCACCACAAAGTATGGGTCGGAAAGCTTACGAATTTTATCAAAACTATTTTAATTTGTGTTCCGAAGATGAATGAAGGTCTTATGGGTTTGGAATGACTTGAAGGTGAGTAATTAATAACAGAATTTTCATTTTTGGGTGAACTAGCCATTTAACATTTAAAAAACCTTTGTCTGTCAAGAATTCATGTGGTTTAAACCAACAAAACAAACCAACAAACATTATTCAATCTCACTAATACTTTACTAATACTACAAAAAACGAAACAAAAAAAAGTCGGTTGCACCGCATGACTTTGATTTTGGATGTTATATAAATACATTCCTGCTATTTCACTGATAATTATATGTTACATTTTTCTTTTTACGCCTTTATAACAAGGCAAAATTTACTAAAACTGTCAAGTGGTGCAGTTCCCCAACAAAAATAATGATATTAATGAGTTAATAGTTTGTGATATTTGACAAAAAAATACTATACTTTGGAAAATACATTCAAAAACATTTTTAAATAATTTGTACTGTACACTCCTGTGTATTAAAAATGTATTTAAAAATGTTTTTACTTTTTATTTGACAGTTACACCACATGACATTTTTAAAGGAAAAGTTCACCCCAAAATGAAAACTGTCATTATTTACTCACCTTCATGCCGTTCCAAACCCGTATGAGTTTCGTTCTTATGTTGAACACAAAAAAAAAAAAATATTTTGAAGAATTCTGAAGGAAAAAACTCATTAACTTCCATAGTAGGAAAAGAAATACTATGGATGTTCATTCAGATATTTATTATGAAATCAGAGAGCTTTCTGACCCTGCACAGATAGAAACACAGCTTTTGGTTTTTTGTTTTTTTTTTTTTGTTTTGTTTTTTTGCGCACAAAAATTATTCTCCTAGCCTAATAAAATTAAAGTTGAACCACTAATGTCACATGGACTATTTTAACATTGTCCGTACTACCTTTCTTGGTCTTGAATGTGGTAGTTGCGTTGTTGGATTTCATCAAAAATATCTTAATTTGTGTTCTGAAGATGAACGAAGGTTCTACTGGTTTGGAACAACACGAGTATATAAATATGTTACACATATACATCCCTGCAATTTTACTGACAAGTATATGTTACATTTTTCTTTTCACGCCTTTATAAAAAGGCAAAATTTACTAAAACTGTCATGTGGTGCAGTTCCCCAACAAAAATAATGATATTAATGAGTTAATAGTTTGTGATATTTGATTAAAAAATACTACAGAAAATACATTCAAAAACATTTTTTAATAATTTATACACTGTGTATTAAAAATGTATTTAAATATGTTTTTACTTTTTACTTGACAGTTACACCACATGACATTTTTAAAGGAAAAGTTCACCCCAAAATGAAAACTGTCATTATTTACTCACCTTCATGTCATTCATTTGTGACATCTGACAAGGTTTTGACATTTGAAAAAGCTTTGTCTGGCAAGAATTCATGTGGTTTCACCAACAAAACAAACAAACAAACAAACATAATTCAACCTCATAACTACTAATACTACAAAAAAAAATGCTGGTTGCACCGCATGACTTTTATTTGGCGGACAAATGTGTATGTTACACATATACATCCCTGCGATTTCACTGAAAAGTTTTGGATACGTTCTTCTTTTTAGGCAAGATTAGTTCAGGTTATAAATTGTCATGTGGTGCAACCCCCCTCACCAAAATAATTATATTTACAAATTAATATTTTATATATTTGATTTAAAAAAAAAATACTATACTGTGAAAAGTATATTCAAAAACATTTTTAAAAATAATGTGTACACTCCTATGTCAAGACGTAAGAATTTTTTTTTCCTTTTACTTGACAGCTACACCAAATGACATTCCTAAAATCAATAAACAGAAGCTTTAAAATGTTTTTTTTTTTTTAATTTTTTAAAGTTTTTTCAAAACCACATGAAACTTAAAGAATATAAAGAACACATTTCCATGAACTAAAAACAAGACATTTATGTGACCCTTGTTTTTAGTGACCCCAGAATGTTTAGAATATATAGTTGTATGAAAGTCACTGAAACCTCTGATTGCAGGAGGAACATCAAAGTAGAAAGAAAGTACAAAGAACAAACGCAACAGTGTGTGTGTGTTATAGAGGAGTGTGTACTCACTGGCATAGTTTGACTGCCGTGCAGGGCGCTGATTGCGGACTGAGCTTCGGCGTGTGTGGAGAACTTTACAAAGGCGCAGCCTGATAGAAGAAAGACACACACACAAAGGCACACAAACACTTTAACCACAGTGTAGAAAAGCACATTAAAACACTGGAGAGGCAGAAAGCCCTCCAACGGGAAGCAAGCGGCTCCTCTAGAGACTGTACTGATGCGAAAAGCGTGCTATTTACTGCCACATGCCCATCTATGCAAACAAAACGCAAAATATGGGATAATTGATATCGTTTTAAACGCCGCCATAGATACTCATCACGAGAATTCAAACCCATTTGGGATTCAAGAGCAGTCGTGTTGCAAGCCGTTGAAGAAGCTGTCAAAATATTAAGGATATGTGCCTCATACAAGCGTAACGTTTCATACAGTTTTTATTAAAGAATTAAGCTCTTGTTTTGGCAAAAAACGGGGTTTGAAATAAAACACATTAGGAGCTAAATGAAATGTAGTTTTCTTGTCTCATTGTACAGGGAATGTTTTGACATCTATCTTTTTCTTCTCTTCCATAAAACTGGATGTATTCAGAGATCCACCCCCTAAGTAGCAGAAATAATCCTACAGCAATTTTCGTAACACTGGCAAGAGGAAAACTTGCACTCCCACAGTGCTTTTCCAAATGCCAGGCTGTATTAGCGTCTTACAGTGTCCCTAAAGCCTCGGTGGGCAAACAATGGAGTCTATAAAAAGTTTAATGCTCAAATATGTGCTTTTTTGTGTCTCTTAAGAGCCTTCAGTGTTGAATGAGCGACAACTCAGAACAAACTGTTGGTTCTTGGACAGCATAAAATGTCAATATTTAATTTTAACATTATATTTAACAATATGCAAAGAGAAAAATAAATGTAGGGAGGATTGAAATGATTTGATTGAAAGTCTCACTAAGGCTACATTTATTTGATAAAAAATACAGTGAAAACAGTAATATTGTTAACTATCATTACAATCTTAAAAAAAAAAAAATAATAATAATATATTTTTAAATGTAATTTATTCCTTTGATGGCAAAGTTGAATTTTCAGCAGCCATAAAATCATGTTGAATTATTATAAATATATATATCACATTTATCATCAATGTTGGAAACTTATTGCTCTTATTACTGCTTATTATTTTTGTGAAAACAGTGATGGATTTTTTAATAAATTTTTCTAAAAACAGAATTTTTTATTAAAAATATATGTTGTAGTAGTAAGTCTTGTGTAAAATGATTATTATTATTATTTTTTTTTTATCATACTTAAAGCAAAACCATTTTAAAACAGTGGGTGACAATATTATTTAAAAAAATGAGAGTAAGAAAAGTAAGATAGATAAATAAACAAATACTGTGAAATACTGTAACAATATTAAAAAAAAAAATAGTTTAATATATTTTAAAATGTAATTTATTCCTCTGATGGCTAAAGTTTTAGCAACCATTACTCCAGTCTCACATATCACATGATCCTTCATAAAATATGCTGATTATATGAAATCATATGCTGATTATATTTTAATATTTATGCTGCTATATATATATATTAATATTTATCATCAATGTTGGAAATAGGTGCTATTTTTGTGAAATTTCTTTTTTTTTTTTTTTAGGATTCTTTGAAAAATAACAATGTTAAAGCATTTTATTTAAAAATATCTTGTGTAATCTTGTGTAAAATTATAAATTAAAATAAAATGATACATTTTAATCAATTTAATGTATTATTATTACTATTAAATCTTACGTAAACCAAAAATATTTTTTGAAGGATTGTGTGATACTGAAGACTGGAGTAATGGCTGCTGAAAATATAGATTTGCCACCGCAGAAAAAAATTAATTTGTAAAATAACTTAAAACTGAAAAGTTATTTTAAACTACAATAAAAGTTCACAATATTACTGTTTTTTACTGTATTTTTTATCAAAAAAGTGCAGCCTTTGTAAGCAGATTTTTGTGACAAGGCACAAAGTTTGGTCACAATTACTGTCAAATCGATTAATTGTGATTAATCGCATCCAAAATAAAAGTGTTTCCATGATGTATGTGTGTATACTGTGTGTGTGTATATATATATATATATATATATACACACACAGACATACATTATGTAAACACTTTTATCTAAACAATCGTGTTTAATCGATTTGACAGCAGTACTCACAATAAGACCAGAAGTGTGTATAAGAAAGCTCAAAGCTCAATTTCATGTTGACTGCTAATACAGCATCACACCATAAAAAGTGACGTAATCTCACCTTTACTATTTCCATCCGGACCTCTTAGCACAGTGCACTCCTCGATGACTCCATAGGGTTCGAAAAGACGGTACACGTCCTCCTCCGTCTGCTGTTTGTTCAGCATCCCGACGAACAGCTTCCTGTCTTCTGAAGCAAAGAAAAACAGAACGAATGAAACGACTAACGTAACCTCTCACCTCCCCATTACCCACATACATTACTATTGTAAGCACAGCCCAAATACTACTCAGACTTTTGGTCCTTGGCCAGCATGTGCAAACAGGGACTGCTTTTGCTTGGCCCATTTAGCTTGCGGAATGGAGTCGCAGCAGTAATTGTTCCCCGTGCCAAGTCTGTTCATTTTAATTTGGGGGATAATTGGGTTCAACCCCATGTTGGAAATGGTGGGTAGGCCTGAGGTGATAGCACTAAGCTGTCGTGCTTAGAGGCCTGGTTTAATAGGAAGAAGCAGGCTGCGAAAAGACGACGCTTTCTACGAAACTCTGGAGGGTGTAGATAGACTGAGACTGTCGCAACCGCTGACCTGGAATTCAAACTAATGCGAGCTGTTTTGGTCCCGTTCTGTGTTTAGTTTATGGTAATTGAGTGTGTTCACAGATAATGCTTTCTTTGACTGGGCTGAAATCTTGAATGTTATACAAATATGATTATCACAAATTATAAAGGGCACTATGCCAGGTGATACTGGCCAAACCTTTTCAAAGCTTGACGACTTTTGCAAGAGAATCACAGTGACACATTCTACTGAATATGATAAGGGTTATAAACATAATGTCTATTCAAACTTATCATTTAACGCTGAAAAAAAAGATGTCAGCATGTGAATTTTATCCAAGTGAATAAATAAATAAATGAAAATTAAAGAAAGAAAGGAAGATATAGATATTATAGGTATAGATATAGATAGATGTTTCGTCCCTGAATGAATCAGTGTTTCGAACAAATCATCTGACTAAATGACTCAATGATTCATATTCCTAAAGACACTAAAGACACTTCTCTTATAGATCGATAGATAGATTTTTGCTCTGAATGTATTTCCAACTTAAGATAAACAGAACACGCAGTTGTGTTTCATCCCTGATTGAATCAGTGTTTCGAACAAATCAGCTGACTAAATGATTCAATGCTTCATATTTCTAAAGACACTTCTCTTATAGATAGATAGATGATAGATAGATGATAGATAGATGATAGACAGATGATATATAGATAGATAGATAGATTTTTGCTCTGAATGTATTTCCAACTTAAGATAAACAGAACACGCAGTTGTGTTTCATCCCTGATTGAATCAGTGTTTCGAACAAATCAGCTGACTAAATGATTCAATGATTCATATTTCTAAAGACACTTCTCTTATAGATAGATAGATGATAGATAGATGATAGACAGATGATATATAGATAGATAGATAGATTTTTACTCTGAATGTATTTCCAAATTAAGATAAACAGAACACGCAGTAGTGTTTCATACCTGAATGAATCAGCGTTTTCAAAGAAATCAGCTGACTAAATGATTCAATGATTCATATTCCTAAAGACACTAAAGACACTCTTATAGATAGATAGATAGATAGACAGATAGATAGACAGATAGACGGATAGATAGATAGATAGATAGATAGATAGATAGATAGATAGATAGATAGATAGATAGATAGATAGACTGTTGCTGAATGAATCAGTGTTTTGAATGAATCAACTGATTAAATGATTCAATGTTTTATTCATAAATACAGATACTTCTCGCTGCTCTACAGAAACAGTCACTAACACAAGAAACTCAGGTGAATAAAGTATTTATCTAGTAGATATCACCATACTTCAGCAATTTGATTGACAAGAAATGTCACAAAAAAAGTATAGTCTGAAATCATTCAAACTTTTTAATGATCACAAATCCGGTTTGAATGATTTGTCAGATTTGTGAACAAATCATTTGTTTGAGTTAAATGTTTTCATTAAACCACAAACTCAGTTTGAATGGGTCAAATCTTTTCATTGAATCACAAAGTTTTTGAATGATTCGTGAACAAATCAACCGAGTCAACTCTTTTCATTAAACCACAAAAATCAGTCTGAATGAGTCAAATCTTTACACTGAATCACAAAAAGGGTCTGAATCAACCGAGTCAAATCTTTTCATTAAACCACAAAAATCAGTGTAAATGAGCCAAATCTTCTTACTGAATCGAAGAAAAAACAATTGTCTGTCTAAATAAATCAAATCTTTTCATTAAATCACAAAACCGTTCTGAATGATTTGCCTGATTTGTCAACAATTCATTCTTATGAGTCGAATCTTTTTACTGAATCACAGAACATGCCTAAATATTTTCTGTCCAGTTTGGGAGTAAATAATTCTTTTGAGACAGACAAATTATTCTTTTGAGTCAAATCTTTTCATTAAATATTAGTAAGAATGACTTTTTTTTTTAATTTGACTGATTACATTAAGAAATGCAAATATGTTTGATTGAATTCTATAGAAGCAAATAGATAAAGGACAATAAAATAAACACTTAAAAGTGTATTTTGGATTTTCTCTTTACACTAGTCTGAAATAACATTATTAAAAGCCAAAATCTCTTTATTTTTGTCAGCTTTTGCATAATTTTCTTTTCCTCCAAAAACCAAGGATGGGGAAAATAATTAATAAAGTGTCTTACAGCCTCAACAGATTAAGTGCAAGCCAACTAAACCTGCAACTTTATCACTGCATTGATCTTTTTGAATATACGTCAATGGGATGGATGTGTCTATTGAGTCTCCCGTAGTCCTCAGACGCCGCGATGACTCCGACCAGCACGTATTGATATTCCTTGATTCGCTCTGGAACCTGGCCGGCTCCGTGTCTCGCCGCGGCCGTGATGCGCTCTAAAATAATCACGAGTGTCAGCACGTTGTCTGGGCCCCGTGCGCTCTTTATCGTTTGTGGCAGGATCAGAGGGTATGTATCAAAATAGAGGTGATGCATTGTGACATCTGTCACGTTACATCGGAGAGCATTTATCTGCAAAAAAAGAGGGCCCTGAACTGGAAAATAAAAGGGCAGGATGGGCCTTCCACAACGCCTGAGGGGGATCTTGCGATCCGGAGGTGGGCTGGTTACGTTCCTGGACGAATTCGCATAGATGTGGCTTTGAGGTCTTGCCGTGCTTCTTGTGATGTCTTGGATCAGAGAAACAGGTGATGGGACTCTGTCTGGACTAGATTAATGTACGCAGCTGACCTGTATGAATTTAATACCGCGTGTGCTTCACCTCAATATTTATGCTAGTAGCGCTGCTGTGGTAGCATGCTTTAAAATACACCCTTGCGGCTGTCCGACGCCTGACAGCTGAATGGACTAATACTTATGGGCGGAAAGAGTGTAACAGTAACACACACTGTAAATCGGTTGGAGACAATACAGGGGATACACCTTCAAAGGACAGTTCATCAAAAACTTTCATGTCTTTTTAAACATGTATGACTTCTTGGGGGGAAAAAAACGTTTTAAGGACTGTGCTGGTTGATCTTGTCCACACGGTTAGGATAAATGAAGACTGGAGGCTTCAACCTCTCAAAAAGGACACAAAAGCACCATGAAATGATCATGAATGTGGTCCATATGACTTCTGAAGTCACACGAGAGACTAATGTGAAAACAGACCCAATTCATAAGTTGCTATTCACTGAAAATATTGGCATCCGCGTTTTCATTGGTGCAGTCAGTCAAAATGATTCTTTTGAGTCTTTTTTTTTTTTTTAAATGAATCACAAATCCTGTCCAAATTATTTAGTGATTAGTGAATGTTGAGTCAAATATTATCATTTAATCATAAAAACCATGTTGAGTGAGTCGAATCTTTTCACTGAATCACAAAAAAGGTCAAATCTATCAAGTCAATTCTAAACCACCAAGTCAGTCTGAATGAGTCAAAATGATGAGTCAATTTTGATAACTGACTCACAAAACATGTCTAAATGATTTCGAGTGATTAGTGAACAAATCATTCTAGTGTGTCAAACCTTTTTATTGAATCACAAACTAGATTGAATAGTCAGATTTGAATGATTTCTGAATGAATTGAGAACAAATCCATCAAGTCAAATCTTTAAGTCAGTCTGAATGAGTCAAAACTTTTTACTAACTCAAAAAAAAAAAACTGTCTGAATGAATCAAATCTGAATGATTTGCCTGGTTTTTCAACAATTCATTCTTTTGAGTCAAATCTTTTCACTGAATCTCAGAATATGCCTAAATATTTTCATTTTGTGAGTAAATCATTCTTTTGAGTCATTTTTTTAACTGAATCACAAAACTTTATTATTATTATTATTATTAATATTATTAAATAATAACTGGTTTGAGTTAAATATTGTCATTTAATCACAAAATCAGTATGAACAAATAATTCTTTTAAATCAAACATTTTAATTGAATCACAAAATTAGTCAGAATGATTTGTCTGATTTGTGTAAAATTAAAGCTCTTTTTAAAATCTTTTTTTTCCTTCCTTACGTAGATTCAAACTTTTCGATGAGTCATAAACTGTTTTACAAAAATTATTCTTTTTAATCTTTTTTTTAATGAATGAATGAATGAATCACTAATCATTTTTAAATGATTTTGCCAGATTAGTGAAAAAATAATATCAAAAATTGTCATTTAATCACAAAACCAGTCTGAATGAGTCAAATCTTTTCACTGAATCACAAAAAAAGGTCTGAATGATTCGTCAACAAATCAATCAAGTCAAATCTTTTAATTAAACCACGAAATCAGTCAAAGCTTTTTTAGTGAATCAAAAAACAATCTATTTTTTTTATTAAATCACAAAACTGGTCTGAATGATCGGTCTGATTTTTCAACAGTTCATTCTTCTGAGCCATTTTTTTAACTGAATCTTTTTTTTTAATGAATCACAAATCCTGTCTAGAAAACTTTGTCTGATTGGTGAAAAAAAAGTTGAATATTGTCAATTAATCACAAAACCAGAATGAATGAGTCAAATCTTTTCACTGAATCACAAAAAATAACGATTTTTGAACAATTTCGATCAAGTCAAATCTTTTATACCACAAAATCAGTCTGAATCAATCAAATCTTTATATTAAATCACAAAAAGAGTCAGAGTGACTCGCCTGATTGTTTAATGATTCATTCTTTTGAGTCTAATCTATTTTACTGAATCACAGAACATGCATAAATATTTTCTGAATAAACCGTTCTTTTGAGACAATTTCCTTAACTAAACCAAAAACTTGATCAACAAAATTGAGTTCTTAACAAAACATTCGTTTGAGTCAAACCATTACACTGAATCATAAAACACAAAAATGACTCAGAACACTTAAAATATGGTGTTTTACATATTTTTTAAAGCTTCAGTGAATGGAAAACAGCAACTAACGGTCTTCACAATTTCTCTTTTTTTTGTTTTACACAGACTAAACAAAGTGCTAAAGGTTTTAAACTACAAGACGAGTAAATGACAGAATGCAGTTTTGTTTTGTTCTGTTTTTTTGAGGGGTGAAATATATTTCCTTAATCCATTTTCCTCTAAATCTTCAGATATTTTATTTTGCACTTTAGCTGTACTCCTGTTTTTTTCCCCCCCATGATTCAATAAGGTGCAAAAGTTTTGAGAACCTCCAAGCGATTTATAAAATAAATCAGCCAGAGAATGTTTTCATCACTCTTTCTGACAGGGATGAGGGATAAAGCATCACCACAGGGCCGCCGTAAGAAAATAACAACAGACGCCGTTACTGACATTACACATTTAGAGAAAAGAAAACCACACACACACACTTCTCAGTCTGAAACGCTCACAATCCGTTTCAGACAACATTGGAATACAATACAGACAGCATTATATTATACAACATATACGTATGAAATAGCATCCCAATCTTGCATTATTCAACTTTTTCTGTTTACTCAGACGACAAAAGCTTATGAGAATCGACTGTAGTCAATAATGCAGTTGCAGTTCATAAATAAGCGAGCAAAGTGAGTTTATCGACAGCACGACCACAACAGATTCATTAAAAGGCGTCGGGCTAGAACACATGCTGTACAGTATCTTATTTATTTCAAATATAATGCGCACGTCGATAGACTGTTCAATCGCTACAGTGCCATTAAGGTGCTTCTCATCGCACGTTTAATTGATTAGCGCTCTTGATATTTGCATACTTTATTCTCCGTGTGTCCTTCATACGGGGTCCGGCCCCACCAGCTGTGATGCTGCCTCAAAAAATGACTCCTATCAAGCTTCATCAACTTCGGCGGCTGGAAAGAGTTTTGTTTAATACATCACGAATTAAGCCGCGCAACGACAAGGGGAGAGATAGCAAGATTGCTAGCTCCACGTCTGAGGGAATTTATGTCCTTGTGATATGACTGAGAGCAAGCTCTTATTTGTTTAATATCATGACTGATATTTGTTATCTTTATTATCGGAGGGACGCCGCTAGACTGCAGAGTCAAAGCTATTAGGCCTTGACTACAGCCGGATGTTTACTTGTAAATACCTCATACATTAAGTAAAGAGGATAGAACAGCCTGGGGGAGTACAAACTTTTTAGCTTAGCAATAATTTGCTTGGTAAAATAAGTATAAAAAGTATATTTACTAAAATAGCACTGATCTGTGTTTTCATTTGTAATTTTAGTTTAACTTTAGTCTTCATTTTAGCAATTTTATCATTTTAATGATTTTTTATATTTCTATACAGTTTTAATTTATGTAATACATTTAGTTTATTTATTGAGAAATGTAATTTAGGGCAGTATATAAAAAATGTAATTTTATAAATTGAAATGGTGTTGAATTACATATTGTTTTATACAATTTGTATTTATTTATATTTAGAAATAATCATTTCAATTTTGCAATTTATATGAGTTATTTACAATATTATAATATGTTTTTAAATGATTACACTGATTATTGAAAAATTTAATTTAGGGCAGTATGTAAAATCAAATATTGTAATTTTATAAATTAAAACTGCGTTTAATTATATATGTTATATAGTATGTATTTAATTATATTTGGGAATAATATTAACATTATTAACATTTAAAACATTTTTTTGCAATTTATGTGACATATGAAGTATTATATATATTATAATTATATATTACAGTGTGTGTACACTAGCATTATTTATTTATTTATTTATTTATTTATTTATTTAAAGTCCACACTGACTATTTATAAAAAAAATCTCATATTGTAATTTTATGAATTAAAATTGTGTTTATATATTTAATATAGTTTGTATGTTTTTTTTAAATATATTGAGAAATATTACAATTCTTAACATTTAAAACACTGTTGCAATTAATATGACATAGAAAAAAAAAATATTTTATGTAGTTTGTATGTATTTAATTTTATTTTAAAAGTATATTAAAATCCTTAAGATTTTTGCAATTTATATGTTAGAAATTATTATTGTTATTATATATATATATATATATATATATATATATATATAATACAGTGTGTGTACACTATCTTTTTAAATTATTTTATAAACAAAATCAAATATTGTTATTTAAAAAATTAAAATTGTGCTTATATGTTTTATATAGTTTGTATTTAATTATTTAGAAATATATAATACAGTGTGTCTACACTTTATAATTTTAAATTATTATTATTATTTAATGATCACGCTGACTATTGAAAATTTTCAATTTATGGCATAATATAAAAAAAATACATTTTATCATTTAAAATTGTGTTTAATTATATATTTCATATAGTTTGTATTTATTTTTTTATATTTACAAATAATAACATTGAACAAAATATTTGTGCTAATTATATGACATGATGTATTATATATATTATACAGTGTGTGTATACGAAACACACACTAATGAAATATAATATGAAATAATTCAATAATAATAATAAATCAAAGTATTTCAATAAGTCCAACAAAAAGTGCCAAAATCAACAAATCATTGTTAGACTTTTTATCATTACATTATATATATTCTCAAAACTGTATGCTTTTTTTTTCTAATTTCATACTCTTTGAAACTACAGTTTTACAGCTTTCAGGCCTTTGGGGATGCCACAGATCCCCAGTTCGTAAACCCCTAGTATATCCATCTATAGTCCATCTTCAGAGGCCCCAAAAATGAACTGGACACTTGAGGCACACCTAAACTACAAAAACAATTCATTATACAGACACTAATTATTCTGAATAAAAGATAGAAACGTTATACTAACAACAGGTTATTATCTAAAGGCCACTGATCTGCCACGAAACCCTAAAAAACGAATATTCGATAATATGAATTTGTTTTGTCTGCAAAATGCATCCGCGGAGGCTCTCTAAACATGCAAACGGCATCCTGACTCGCAGGAGGAGATCCTGCAGTCTCCGATAAGCCGGGATGAGTGCGGGAGGTGAGCGGCCGAGTTTGTAAATCACTGTCCTTAGAGAGCCGAACGACAGTAAATCATCGCTTTTGGCGCCTTTTCTGCTTTCGCGCAGGAAAGAAAGCCTGCGGAAGTTGCCATGAGAACCGGCTGTCAATCAAGCCTAAACGGGGTTGGCGAAAAGCGGAGGGTCATTCCCAAATCTGCTGTCGGGTGCGCAGTGTAAATTCCATTGTCTGAGGCGGCGATAAGGAGAAATGATGAACAATATTAGCATCTTGATAAAAAGCAACATACGAATGAACAAACACATTAACGGAGAATTACCGGGTGGCCGATTATTCAACCGGAGACTGAGCAAACCGAGAGAAAAGTGTTGGGGTTTACCGTGCAGATAAGCGATGCAGACAGATAGGATGGGCCGAGATAGATTTTGCTGCCATTTCCACTTGGCAGACCAGAATCGAGTCTTTGAAAGCGGCGCGTGGCCCCGAACACTAATTAAAAACAACACAACAATTACGCCGTGTAACAAAACACAAGCTCAACAAACAGACAGAGAGGGTTAAAGTAATTAACCTACCGAACAAACCCGCTAGATTGTGATCCAATTCATTACATATAACATATCTGGTTTTGTACGAACGCTGACGGAGTATCCCGCGTCCGTCGGGACCTCGAGCTGGCAGCGATGATCGGGGCTTTCGAGGTCTTTTGGCTGCTGTCAAACTCGGGACGCGTTTCTCAGCTCGAGGAGTTTTACCTCCCGTGAGTTAATCTGAAACAATCAGCCTCGGATTAGTTCACCGCGGGTTTGGCCAAATAGATTAATCGACACACAGCTACAGACGTTTGGCAGTTTCTATCAAACAGACGGGCATCAAAATTTGATCAAGGGAAGTAAAAAAGAAGTCAACAACTTCATTTCCATAACACTGTGTGCCAGAGTTACATAAACCTAAACCGTTTATGTAACTTTGGCACACGAAACATCGCAAAGAGTTCGGTTATGCCGCCAAGCAGGCCTGCTCGTAGAGTTTATGACAAACTTGTGCAAATATTGAGTTGTTTTGCTTCATGCAAATGGGAACTGCATTGTTTTACATTTTGGGGGTAGTTGTCCATGGGATTTTGCCACAAAGTGTTTATACTTACACTTCAGTTATAAGGTTTAAGTCAAAAGTACAATTACAAAAGTGTTTTAAATGTTAAATGGTATTTAGAAATATAATTACATAAAAATTAACTATGTATTGTAATTTAAATATATGAAGTTACAATATTGATTGTTGATACACTACATTTTTGATGTTTCTTGAATTGTTTTATGCCATATATATATATATATATATATAATGATGTAATTATTATTATTTGTTTATTTATGTTATTTATTCATTGATTAATTTTGTTGCACTTTTTTTCTACAAAGAAAATGAAACATAAGTAAATAAATAAATAAATAAATAAATAAATAGAAGAATAATCACTGGAGTACAGTGTGACAAGAAGATATGATTAAATAAATAAATGTAAAAATTAAATTATTAAATAAGACCTGTAAATATACAAATTATTATATAAATATATTTATAAATATACAATTATTACATTTACTTCATTAATAATTAATACAAAAATAATACTACTAAAGATTTATTCACATTTTTTTGCCAATACTTTAAGGTATGTTTTTACACAGAAATTGACTGTCAAAAATAAATTTAAAAAAAAGACAAAAAGCTGTTATAATTAAAAAAAAAATGTGTATTTAGAGTTGTTATAATAAAGTTTAAGTTATTTAAGCTAATTACAGTTGTTATGATTAAGTTAAAACACTAAAATGTGTATTTATGTTATAGTTAAGTTAAAACGTATTTTTTTATAATAATAATAATAATAATTATTATTATTATTATTATTATTATTATAAATTCTAAAAACAATATAAATAGTAGTATAAATAGTATAGTATAAAAATAGTATAAATAGTAATGTAAATAAAATGTGTGTGTGTGTGTGTGTGTAATTAAAATAGTATGATTAATAATTAAAACAGTAACACCTAAAATGTGTATTATATATATATATATATATATATATATATAGCATAATCATAATTCCACAATTCAATCACAAGTTAGCATAAAGTTGTTATAATAAATTAAATGTATTTTGTTTTAATAGATAATTAACTAAAATATAATTATACATATAGAAATAATTATTTCAATATATAAATATGTAAAATTGTAAAATAACAATAATAATAATAATAATAATAATATTGTAAAAATTAATAATAATAATAATAATAATAATAATAATAATTTACTCAGCTCCACAAATCTTTTAACATTATAAGTTACTTATAAAATGAACACTAATGCAAAATTAGACCAAATAATGTTTTAGGATTTAATAATATTAAATTGAATAAAAAATGCCTAAAATAACTGTTCACCAAGTATTTGACTGAAAGCTGCACTAAATCCTCGGAGCGGTAACTAAGTGAACCGAAACGCCGCATAGCGTAATCTAAATAGATTTGCGGTATCCCGGTTGTGCCTGCAGTTAACTGCTAGGTCAACACATAAAATAAAAACAGCCGGCTGCAGAGATGGCCTTCAGACAGCGTTTATAAATCACAGGGAGACTTGAAGCAAATGGCCAGCACATTTTCCATGTCACCATTCGATCACAAACGGCGTTAAAATGGGGAAAAGTTATCTGTGCGCTTTAATAGCGCTCCCCGATGGCTTATGGCTTTCCTGTAAGCTTCTATTTTAACACCAGTGAAAAGCGAGGGTGTAAGACGTGGTTGGTTAAAATACAGCGTTTAGAAAACTGTGAAGGTGTAATCAAAATGAGTTCGTCCCTGGTTGACATGTCACTCGCATCCAGCTGCGGCGGGAAAACCTTGAACGTATTATAACTGACCGTGCGCATATAAAACCTCTCGTGTGTAGGAGTCTCGATGCTAATACTCGGTTTCGAATGAGGACGCGGGGAGGAAACAGTAGAAGAAACGGCTTAAAATATTTTATCTCCACCATATACTTCACGGCAAATTTACACTCGATATGATAACACAAGTGAAATATGACCTGCTACCTTGTGTTGGCTTCAACGTATTACGGCGGCGCTCATAAATCTCCAGACCGCCGCACGATGTCCACGCGAGCTGTAGTATATAAACATTTACAATATTGCAGGGCTATTTATACTGTCTAGCTCCATAATGCCATTCGCTGGGCTCTATGATATGGATTTCGTTTTGTTTCATTACATTTATGGCTGTTTGTATTACATATACACATAGAGTTTCCTTCCTTCATACAGTAGCGGTCGGTTGACGGTACATAATGCGGTTCCAACCTGGTTTCTTAATTATTTTCTCATTGGCTGACAGACACTGATTCGTAAGTGGTTGAAACCCCTTTATTATATCCAACCACACACACTTTTTTCCTCACAAGCCCCTCAACAACTGTATTTTCGGTTGGCTAATGAGGGTGCCACATGCTGTAGTGCACTCAAATCATTAACCTGTCCTTTCTACCTTTTCGGAGGACGCAATAGACTACAGGCATGGGACAACAAACTTCATTAAGAGGTTAAAAGCAAGCAGGCATGAGTCTCAACATCACTCATAAAAGCGACAGAGTGAAGAGGTCGCTTTGGCCTTCTGGGATTCTTCAAGGAGCAAAGTGAAGCTGATAGAGGACGAGACGTGAGTGAACGAGAGTGATAACTGATAAATGATGGGGAAAGACAGAATGGAAAGCGGACTTTTTTTCTGTCTGTTCGAAAACAGTCATTAGTTTTGAAACTGCAAAAAAGACACAGTTCCCCTTTAAGACATTTGACCTCACGTATAATTAGTATTAATGAATGAATATGACCTGACAACAAAGACTACATTTAAAAGACATTTTGTCAAAAACCTGTACAAATTCACACTGATGACAAAAATGCTGTAAAATTGGTTAAATATCTTTTTTATGCTTTCGAATGCATCTCTGATAACCGTATCCATTGCAACAATGAATTTCAAACCTCTCCGAACATGCTTACTTCCTTACAGTATGCGAAAATCGTTCAAAAGAATTGTGCAAATACTTCACCTGCGTCTAAATATGTCTACTTCTCTACTTGTATTAAAGGAAAAATGTGAAATATGTGAAATATGTCTGAATTCTGAAAGTATTCTAATGTCCTAGTACTTCTGTTGAGATTATGAAATCACATGAGGCCACAGAGCAGAAACTGCGAATAGCAGTTAAACGACACAAATGATGCTGGTAGCAAGCAATTTCGGTCACAAAGTTCTTTTTTCTCATTAAATGTACTATCTACTCAGAAAATATGTGATTTTGTTGCCAAGTTTGTTCTTCATTAAATGTAGTTGCTACTCAAAGTATACAATTTTGGTCACGAAAATCAATGCACATAAAATGTAGTAGCTACTCAGATATTATACAATTTCAGTCAAGAAAATCGTTCCACATTAAACTTAGTAGCTACTTAGAAATTATACAATTTCAGACACAAAAATCGTTCCACATTAAATCCAGTAGCTACACAAAGTATACAATTTCGGTCACAAAAATCATTCCACATCAAATGTAGTAGCTTCTCAGAAAGTATGTGATTTTAGTCACAGAAATCGTTACAGATTAAACATAGTAGCTACTCAGAAAGCATACTCTTTTGGTCACGAAATCGTTCCACATTAAATGTAGTAGCTACTCAGAAAGTATACAATTTTAGTCACAAAAATCATTCCACGATTTTGGTCACAAAAATCATACGACATTAAATGTAGTAGCTTCTCAGAAAGTATATAATTTCGGTCAAGAAAGTTTTTCCACATCAAATGTAGTAGTTACTCAGAAAGTATACAATTTTAATCACGACAATCGTTTCACATCAAATGTAGTAGCTACTTAGAAAGTATGTGATTTCAGTCACAAAAATCGTTCCACATTAAATGCAGTAGCTTCTCAGAAAGTATAATTTCGGTCGTGAAAATCGTTTCACATTAAATGTAGTAGCTACTCAGAAAGTATACAAAATTCCGGTCACGAAAATCGTTCCACGATAATTACTCAGAAAGCAGGGGTGTAACGGTACACAGATGTCATAGTTCGGTACGTACCTCGGTTTGAGGGTCATGGTTCGATACGATTTCGGTACAACAGAAAAAAAACAAAAACAAATCTACTATGCTAGGTTTCTTTTCATTTATTTTAAACAGACAGTAGTACAAATTACAATTTTTCCACCTACATGTGAAAATACTAAATATTATATCAAATTAATGTCATATATAGGCTATAAAATCTGCAGTACATATATACATACAAGGAATAAATACCTGAAATATATTTAATTTAGTTAACTGATAGACAAGGGGGAAAAAAAACAGTGCAACACGTAACGTAGCCTATATTTGCTGAGTTTCAGTGTTTTTTTTTGTGACAGAAAGTAAACAAATGGCAGAAAGCAACATTCTGTTTGTTTTTTGTTTACATTGATTTTGCTGGTATGAGGAAAAGTTGAAGCAATCACGCCGGTGCACACAAACACAAAACACAGTTCCAGGGTTCAAGCATTGCTAACTTACAGTGCAGTTGGACTTTGTCAATTATAAAACTCAGTAAACCAAACATCAGCGCGCCCGCCTCACTGTGTCACCGTTAAAACGCGACTTAAGTACAAAGTCTATAATTTACATACTAAATAATAGTTTAGCATTTGGATGCATCGCAAATATGGAAATATTATGGAATATTTGGATTTGTGCTGAATGAGAGAGGTAGGATACAAGAGCACAAAGCTCATTTCGCAAACAGTTGAAAGCACAAGCCTTTAAAGTAACGTTATATTCCTTTCTCAGTGAGAGACGCGTTCAGAATCAGCACATGGTCACTGTCTAGTGGGCGCTGTTTTCAAGTGCGCAACTCACGGCATTCGCGGTTCTTCTGCCAGCGATTATCAAACAGAGTTGCATTACTGTGGGCACCCCCTTCTGGATTAAGGGTGAACTGCCTGTATTCTTTGTAAGGCCTCATGCACCGAACCGAGATACCAGTACTGTGACGGTTCGGTACAAACACATGTACCGTTACACCCCTGTCAGAAAGTATGCGATTCCGGTCACGAAACTCGCTCCACATCAAATGTAGCAGTTACTTAGAAAGTATGCGCTTTCAGTCACAAAAATCGTTCCACATTAAATGCAGTAGCTACTCAGAAAGTATATAAAATTACGGTCAGGAAAATCGTTTCACATCAAATGCATTGGTTACTCAGAAAGTTTGGATTTCGTTCACAAAGTTTGTTACTTTTCAAATGTACCACCTACACAGACAGTATTTGATTTAGATTGCAAACTTTGTTTCTCATTAAATGTAGTACTTACACAGTATGCAGTTTTGGTCATAATGTTTGTGACTTATCAAATGTAGTAGTTACTCAGAAAATATGCGAGTTCAGACACACTGTATGACTGAAAAATACAGCATCAAATGAAATATACACTCATGTCATACTATATAATGTACCTCCTCAGACTTTCAGGCTCATTCCTACGTCATTGTTGGCAGATATTATTATCGACACATAATAGAGATGCTATCTATGGACTAGTCAGGTTAGGGGTGGGACTGTATTTCCACAATCATCATTACATGCGAGGTCAGAGCATCCCGGATGCATCTTTTAATCCATATTCATTCTGTAATCTCGGCGTGTGTTCGTGAGCTGCTCCATGCAGCGCTTTGACTTCCAAATCTGCAGAGTTAACAGTTACAGATGGGAAAAATGCTGGATAAGGTAAAGTGGCAAATACATAAATAAAAACATAAGCCCCCGAAAGCTAGTCCCATATCTCGGTGACTTCATAATAATGCAGGTTGATTTCCTCCGTACAGTATACAGGCTAAAATTACAGTGTGCTGCAAACTGATAAACCTTGAACTCCTCACCTCCACTCTCATTGTCATGCTGTTTAATGCAGTCCGGAGAAGACTGTAGGAAATTGGCTCGGGATAGTGCAGTAGCTGAGAGACCCGTAGGCCTGCCATTGACTTTGAGCAGATACATCTTCGCTCTCCATGTGGGGTGTGTAATATAGAAGTAAATAGGATAGCTCAGCTTGACAGAAACATCCTGACTCGGTTATGCCATTTAAAGCTTATTAGGGTCAAGTCCAAAATAGAAGATGAACATATCTGGGTGGTCAGACAGACGTCTAACACAACCTGAGGGAATTTCAACTGTATTAGATGAATAAAGCACTGAATTTTCAGTGGACAAGGCAATTACGTTTATGTTTGTTACTTTGAACACGTCAAAATTTACGACATTGGTATTTCAGTGTCCAATGCTGATAGTGAATCTGTTTTTGAACAAATCAGTTAAGTGAATGAATATAAAGACAGACAACTTGTTTATTTTCTGAATGAATCAGTGTTTTTGAAGAAATCGGATGAATAGTTAACTGACAACCATATGTTTAGTTCCTGAAAAAAAAAATCAGCTTTTTAATTAATCAGTTGAGTGAATAATTCAATGACTTACTCAAAAAAAATGTGTTTTGTTTATGAATCACTTGATTTATCCACGTGCTCACTCACTCAACAAAAACAGACAATTGTTTAGTTCCTAAAGTGTTTTTAAACAAATTGGTTAAGTGAACGTTTCAATTACTCACTCAAAAAGACTCATTTTGTTTCTAAATGAATCAGTTGAATGAATGACTCAATGACTAAGTCATACTTGCGCCACCTACCAACAACATACAACCCCATGTTTTATGTAACGCAAAGACTTTTCTGTATTTAACTTATATATAACTTAGATTCAAGTGTTCACATTTGTTTTGGGCCTTAAAAATGCAGTAGTTGCCATCATCGCTTAGTTAAGTCACATAATCTGTGCATTTCCCACAAAATTTGTGGGAACTATGGACTTCAAACAACTGGACTCCTCGTCTTACACACACACACACACTTTCAACCACCGGTCTTTACAGTAGTAAAGGCTATAGGGTGAGGTTCTTTCCTGCCTCAATCTTGTGGGGTTTTAACTAGCAAGTAGAGTGGAGCTTCAATCCCAATGCTCCAGGCTTGCCCTTCCCCTAACACTTATTAAAAATAGATTCAAGAGAGAGACTCTCTCTCCCTCTCTTCTTCCTAGGCTTTATCTGCAAGCTTTGACAGGCCCATTTGTTTTGATTTTTAGGATGCTGTGCTTGATACTTAATGAAATACTGTAACTATCTATACATTGACCGAGATGTTGGGGAAGGTGGCTGTAATTGGTCACTGGCTGTCATTTCCCACCATTGCTTTGCCCGTGGTAGTTTAATTACATTTGCGGTCATAGTATAGGAAAATATTTTCTCATAACCAACTGTCATTACGATTTTCAACACAGACGTACCTGAAAGCTTTGAATCCATAATAATTAAATATTAGAGTGTGTATTTTTTCTCTATGGTAAAAGAAGAACAATGGTATTTCAAATAACCTTTAAATTATCATCCATATTACCTGTTTTCACAGTATTTTTGTTCATGAGGATAAATGCAGTATTGAATCAAATTATGTGATCCATTACAATCCAAATAACAGTGTTTCATACTGCTGAATCTACAGAATCACGGTAGAAGAAAGTTTGAAGGCCATAATACTCTCGTGAACGCAAGTCGTGACACGGAAGAGAAGAAATTGTTGAATGAAGTAGTTATTTTTGTTGTCTTTGAGCACAAAAATAGGGTTGCCACTAACAACTTTTTAGCGACTGATCTATGGATTAATTTATCGATAAACGTTTAATTTCCCACACAAAATCAACAATTTTAATTAAGAACTTTTTATTACATTTTCAGTTGTGTGGCAAAAAGTAGAAATATTGAGGAAATGTAAAACTAAAAGAATAAAAATATAAACAAAACTAATAAAAATTAAATTGAAAGTCTGAGAAAGTTGAAAAAAGCATGAAAAAGCTGAAAAGCATGTTTTGAATGTCAGTATATCCACATCTTCTGTTCATTACAGCTGTGAGTGCAACTACAAAGAAAAAAAAAACATATCCACATTTTCTAGTCTATTAATAATAAAAATTACAATTATTATAAAATATTATTTTTAAGGAGTATTTACCAAAAATATTGTTTACCAGAATTTCTTAATTATGATTTTTAAATGGGTTTATTATATATTGCAGCCTTGGAAAACTAATAACGTGTTTCATGGATTCTCGTCTGTGAAATGCACCACTTTCGGTATTTTGCTGGTTAGTCGACGTGAATGAAATGACGATTTTTAAAAATCTAATACTCAAAAAGAATCGACGAATCACGGCAGCCCTACACAAAAAGTATTCTCGTAGCTTCATAAAATTACGGTTGAACCACTGATGTCACATGGACTATTTTAACAATGTCCTTACTTCCTTTCTGGGCCTTGGTAGTTGTGTTGCTGTCTATGCAGGGTCAGAAAGCTCTCGGATATCATCAAAAATATTTTAATTTGCATTTCGAAGATGAACAAAGTTCTTACAGGTTTAGAACGACATGAGGGTGAGTAATTAATAACAGAATTTTCATGTTTGGGTGAACTGTCGCTTTAACGCATCCTTAAAAATCCAGAACAACAGAACAAAAAAACATTATGACTCATCCTGCACTGCAGATTTCCGTCCAATCAAATTCTCTCTAGAATGCCACGCCTTCTAAATACTGGATGATGACCAGGCATTAACAACTAAACATTTGCAGTTTTTGATTTAAAAAAGTATCAATGTAGAATAAGAATATTTTTCCCCAGCTGTAGATCTTTAGCCTCGACTAACCTTAACAAAGTAAGATTTGCTATTGCTCATGGCAAGCTTAGCCGATTCTCATGATAGCACTCTGCAGGTCATTACAAGTAGCCCTCAATGAGCGTATGATGAAATAGCAGGGAAATTCTCCGAATGTAGCATATTTCAGGATGAGAAACAGTGATTATGTATCTGCCTAGTGGATACTTCTCATCTAATTTTACATATTTGCCTGAGATTTTCAACCGCTGAGCCTCTAGGGCCTCTTTTTTTATTGATATTGTCCTTCAGTGTTCCCAGAAATTCTGATTAAAGTCCTAATATCCAATAAAAGTCAGACATTCAACATCTCTGCACCATGAAGCTGGCTAAATTGGACTAGAAGAATCTCTCTGTCCAATAGCTCATTGCCCATTAGCCTCTGGGGAGAAAAATTCACATTATTAGAGCTGTAGGATTTAAAAATGCTAAACTGCTGTGAAAATACAAATAATTATGTGGATAGACTAAAGTTAAAAAAACAAACACTTAAACTTGGCCTTTAACAATGATCTATTACTTTCTAAGTGTGTGCGATGTGTGGAGGTTTGTTGCACGGTAATGGCTTGAGGAAAGTTTTAATCTTTGCAGCGCACATTCAGCGCCTCATTACGAATTGCACCTCTTTAGCTGCAGAAGCGATACCGAGATGACTGACAGGGAGCAGAACGAGGGGCGTCTTGTATTTCAAATATCAATTGGCGGCGTCAGCGTTGCCGGGTAACGTGAGGGATTATCTGAAATTAGTTCAGTCAATTCATCATTACAAAGGCCAGTCCCTCCACTGCTGATTAGTTATTGTACACACTTGTCAATTAAAGCTCCCTGGAGAGCACCACACAGAACAGGCTGTCATAAAACACAGAGAAAGGCTGGAGACAGAGAAAGGGGGCACAGGATTAGTAAAGAACATGGAGAACGACTGGAGATTTTTCTCATTTACATTCTGTTTTTTAAAGGTGAGGAGAAACTCTTTCGGTAACGTGTACATGAATTCAAATTACCGTTACAAAATAATGCTGAGGATAATGTATACACATACAGTTCTGTACTATAGAGTGTTTTCACGACATGTCATCAATCGGCCATATTGGCAGCACTGAACGTAAACAATACCATTGAACTGAACAAAACTTGCATATTTTGCTGATTATTGCTGCTGAAAATAGTCAATTATTGTCATGTTTTGGGCTGTAATAATAGGTCAGACGTTAGGTCAGTCGTTTTGTTGTTGGCCAAACCCAACCAGGATTTCCAGAGCAAGAATCTTGACAACATTCCTGTTTGTGCTTATCATTTCCAGTCAGGTAGGTGAAATATTCGGCTAATATCTTAATTAATACCGCTCGTGTGTATCTTTATCACCTATTAACTTTAGTTTGTCAAAATATTGCGTGCTTTCCTGCTTAAGTCCATTTCTATATCATTTACCAGCTTCCACACGTTTTCTCCATGGTTTAGACAGCATAAATTAGCAGAACAACATATTCAGTACATTAGACGTGCACTCCATGTTGTTGTTTACATCCGAGCATCTCCAACATGGCCGCACATCCTCGTAACTGACCAAATTGTGACGTGAGTGCAAACCCTGTGTATACACATGCTTTAGCTTTTTACAGTTACATAGGAAGTGCATGTTTAATTTCAACGTTTAATATCATAATGACCAGTGCAATCTACCAAGAGCTGTGCAAATTAAGACGTTAAATAATGGCACAAATACCAGTAATTCAATGTGCACAAATCACACTGCATAATTCATTTTAATACTCTCCTCCCTTAAATTTTGCGTCTGAAAGAGAAACTCCCACAAATGCATATTCAGGCGCAAAAATAACTCTGTCCATGCCTTTTCAGCACTAAAGTAGGGTGACCATACGGCCTCTTTTCCCTGGACACGTCCTCTTTTTGGCCCTTAAAAAATGCAGGATTCGGGTTTTGCTTTCTACAGTCACCATTCATTGTGTGTGTTTCTTTATTAAAGCCTTGCACGGGGACTATTTCTTTAATCCCGCTTCTGCAAAAATTCTAATATTGAATGTAATTTTCGTGCATCAGGGACTCACTATGAACGTGCAAAGTATTTAAATGCTGTTCGAGTTGGATGTAGGGTTGCCAAATCCACATTTTTTTTCCCACGGAATTGCGCTAATTTTAAACTGTTGGTTAAAGGTTTGAAATATTGCATAAATTACATTTGAATCAAATGCTTTTGTTGACACATTTTGCACTCTACCTATGATAAAACTGTGGTAGGTATACATTTTATGAAAGATGGCCACTGTGGTAGGAAGCCTTTAGCTGTGTTGTGATCAATCTGCAAAACAGTGACTGTAAAATATGCAGTTTAGGTATGGAAATTACATGTTTTGTGTTTTGATATGGGATATGGTCATCCTCATATCCCCAGTCCCTGTTTTTTCATATTTGTCATCCTTTCCTATCAAAATGCTTGCTACAGATGCGAAAAGCAGAAAATCGAACCTGATCTGAATTTTTTTTATGACGGAGGTTATGTGTAAACGTGATTGACACAACATGAGGTCGTATTTATTTTTTTTATTTTATTTTTATTTTTTATTCTGGATGAGAATTTCGCACTCAGTGTGCAACGACCTTAATTCTTCATTGCGCGTCTTAAGTAAATCCTGACAGTATTGTTTTAATGCCAAAAGACGGTTTGCGCTGACGCAAGCTGTTAGTAAATCGGGCCCTAAATCAAAAAAGTATAAGTAACTTGTAACTTAGAAAGCTACGATTTCAAAACAGCACCCCCGGTGTTAGTACGCACCATGTTGAATGAGCTCAACATTGTACACTACATAATATGACAATGAAAGTGGGATTTAAAAGAAGCCACCCTTCAGAATTAGTGAAGGTAGCATGGTCATTCATTCTTGCATTCAAAGCTCTCACCTCCTTGGTAAGCAATGGATGCCCTTTCTCTATATTTGCTCTATAGCTCAGCAAGCCGCTCAACTCAATATCACCAATATTTTTTCCCCCTTCACTCAGAAGTGGTGATGCTCCCATGAGGGGGAGAGGGGAGAGAAGCTAGACTTCTATAAAGGCATAATGATGTGCTCTAAAACCGCAGGGGTGAGCGTAACCTTTCGCTTCGGAGGACGGCGTTATTAGACGAGGCAAAGTCAGCGCAGTCGTTTAAGTGTGTCCTGACGGTAACTGCTATTCCCATTAGTTCCTCTGCTGTCTGTTGAAATGCCGGTGCTGGGGTTGGGGTAGTTGGGGTAGGGAGGGATTTGTAAGGGTGGGGAAGGGGTGATGAAAAAAAAATAAATGCCACCAGAACAAGAAATAATAGACCTCTGTTTCCTACTATTTCCAATTCAATTTCCAGCCAGTGACCTGAGGTAAGGAGAGGAAATCAATGCGAGTTGGAGGGGGGTGAAGGATTGGGCGTAAGGGGGAAGAGGCAGGCCCTTCTCTTTAAGCCACAGCGCATCCATCAGCCCGCAATGTCAAAGTGACAATCCTGCTTGTCTGATCCCGATGCGCCACATCCTCTTTGAGCGTAAATTAAACCTTTGAACCGTGGAGTTACCTGTGATTAATATATGCTCCATGAGAGCAAGAGGTGTGAAAGCCTTGATTGATCCCATACTGCTGCAGTTCAGATGGGAACAAAAGGGTGGGGTGATTCCCGGCTGACCCTTCTTGACAGGGGCTAGAAGAGCAGATCTTCCTGCCCTTCAGAAGAAAACGAAGACTGACTAGCAGGGCTCCAATCCACACTTTAATCAGTTCATTAAATGCCCCTGTCTGACGAGTAGCCTGGTTTATGGGCCGCAAGAGTACAGACTGGCTAGAGATGTAGCAATAAGCTGAAAGTATGAGGCAAGAAGGTGAGACGTTGCACTTAAATCTACACACCCTGGGTTGATGAGATAAAGCTTGAAGCCCAGGGGGTCTGCGAATCAGTGAAGGAGATGGTTGATGTACATCGGCTAATGATGAGAGCATCTACGAAGCAAGCTAGCCTAATGGGGCCTTGTTCGTGAAAACGCAGATCACTGTTTTTAATGAGCGAAATCGGTCTGCGGGATGCACGCGGCTTAAGTTTCCAAGTAGTGTTCTTACCTTGAAAAGTTTTGCACTATCCAGAGGGTGTATAAGAAGGTCGTCACTGCATCTACATGCTCAAACTCTCGGTGTATATACATTTATCACTAGGGCAGTTGACAGAGGCATTAAAACCCTCGGGGGCATTTGAGGGGCCTCAGCAGTAGGAAAGAAAAAAGGGATGGCTTGGAGGCTGTGTAGTGTGGCAGCAGTGGCTCAGTCTAAATATGGATTCTTCTGTCTGTCACTTTTATCTTCAAACAAGGCTTTCAAACGTCTGTTGTTTGAGGCGGTCAGAGTCAAGAGACCCCTGGCTCTAAAGTGGCAGTAAAGAAAAATGGAGGGAAATTCACAAGAAGGCATGAGATTGGGAACGAACAGCAGAAGGGCCAAACTTCTAAAGCATGAAAGGCTTGGGATTTGCTTCCTTTTATAAAAAAGTCTCAAAGCCTTTGGATTGTGCAATGTTGTTTATTGTGCGTTTCTATTACTCGTTCTTTCTAAAGTTGCCAGCAACCTTACTAGAGTAACCAGACCTTCTCTAGTCCGAGGGTTTGGAGAGTTGTCTACTCCGACTTAAGACCTAGAAAGAACTTGCCATTGGCTGCAGAATGTCTTTGTTGTCCTCTCTCTCTCTGGACTATTCTAGGTCTTGGAAACTAACTTTGAGGAGTTTGTATTCCCCTAGATGCCCTTTCTGCATAACGGAGAGCAAGAACGTGTCTAAGTAGACTTGAGAGTGAGTACATGTGTGTGCATGCTTGCATTAGATGGATCCCTACTGTTACTAATCGGCAGCGTCTTAGCCTTGAGAGGCGCACCACTGTCTCGGATAGCAGAGAAACTGTAAAAAATAACTGTTGCTGGGATACGGCAGTTGAGAATGCACTCTAAGACCAAAACCAAATGGTCCATAGAGACAGCTATAAGAGCCATCTCCTCTTATAGATTGGTTTTGAAACACTTTCATGGCATCAATGCTGTTAAGCAAGTTGAGTATGCTCAAGATGTTGCTTCCCCAGTTCTGAAATGAATCCTGCTGTGCTTGCTCATCAGTGAACAGTCACAGACCTTTTACCACTCAAGGCAACATCCACTGCTCACGTGCATAATTAAGATCTCGGACCAGATGTGCGTTACGGAGACGTTTCTGATACTGGCCTGAAAGACATATTTGATATTTGAATCAAAGGCTTCGACCCGGTATTCCTCCTTACCATGAGACAATTTAGGCTTGTCCTTGACTCATGGGCAGCAATACTTGAAACGCGTTTAGATTTGGAGCAAACATCAAAGAGACCCACTGCTTACTTTCAAGTAGTTTGCACCCGGAGGCGAAAACGCGGGTTCTGAGGCTGCTTCTCCCTGTAAATAGTTTGGCTTTCAGGGCTCAGGCACCATGCGAATTTCATTCCAGCCTCCTCCTCTCCTGCCTGCGCTCTGCGATCACCCAGAGGTGCCACGGGAAAATCGCCTCACATAATAGACCTGACGATTACTCTGCAATGGCGTCGATCAGTAGCCCGGAATCCAGAGCAGTGCTGCTTCAAAGCACAGCAGAGCTTGGGCAGAAGCAGATCAAGAACAACAAGTGAACGGTATTTGATCGTACAAAGTCAAACACACATCATGTGATTATCAATGATTACTGTGTAGCCAAAATTGTATTACTAGTCCACTGTCAAATAAATACTCATTAAATCTGTGCCGAAAGCCCCAATCATAACTTAAAATAATGCAAATAGCACAATATTACTGAGCCATAAATATAATTACTTCAACTGCATCCGAACAATAACAAACTGTCCTAACATATTCATATTGACTTGGGGCTGCTAAATTAAGTCGTTCGGTTCATCCATTTAGAACAGGGTCCATTTAGCTTTCATGTCATTAAAGATAATACAAAATTAAATAAATACCAACATGAAGGAGTAGCTAATTCCTCCCACAGGCATGCACACACAGACTCGGTCCATCGATAAGCGTGCCCTTTCAAGGAAATGTTTTTTTTCGCCCCTCATATTCCCACATATCACACTGCATTAGTGCCGAACAAATTTCAGTTAATTACAAAGCAAAATGTTCGAAATGCTCCCTAAACCTATTCAATCCCCTTTAGCATGCTCAGCGGGGACTTGAATATTTACCAGAGTGCTGCAACTACATCATCACTATTTCATGCATTTACGTCTCACAAACCTTAAGCAACACTTGTTTCTCCTATCTTGACTTTGACCGATACTAAGGCGGCATACTATTCCAGCCATGGAACTTTAATGAAAGCTTTTGCAACGATGCATCCTCCGCTTGGTTGGTCTAATGAGATCCCTAACTGTTCCTGCCATCTGCCAAGCTGAAGTCATGACATTAGCGATGCAGCCAGTCTGGATTCATCCATTTTTATACACTCTTTTCTCTTAAGTCAACAAAAGCCAAGGAACAGACTTAGCAGTCTGCGTGCCAAACAAAAGAGCAGCATTTTTGCTTATATATCATTGCAGCATACGGCCGTCGGTTCTGTAGACAAACGCCCATTCTTCCTTGCCCAATGATGACTTCTCACATTTCAGAAAGGTTTGTACCCCCCAAAAAACATCCTAGTGTGCAAGATGAAGATGTATTTCTGTGTTTGGATATACAGAGAGCTCTAGGGTAAATTTCAGCTTTATGGGGTCTCTTACATCAGCATTTTCAACCATAGCCTTAGGAGTGCGACCCAAACATACTTTTAACACCTTAGATATCCATATCTAGCCATCCCTGATTTTATTCTTGCATTTATGATGCCAAAAGCGATTCTTCAGGAGCGGGAAGCAGCCCGTTCCTCCTAGCTCTAAACAAACATCACGTCCTTCATAAGAATAGAGCTGACCAAGACCATGAAGCATTAGCACTTTCCATACTGCTTACCTCATACGCTTTAATGGCGTCCCTTAGCTCGGGATTACCTGTTTCTTTTGTCTCTGTTTATTCATCTGTTTGGTTGGTTGCCATTTTTGGATTGGCACTTTCAAAATCCTCTTATCAAAGAGCATGCTTAAGGTAGCACATGCTAAAGTTTCCACCCCTCCCCCACAACACTCCCCGTTCCCACTGGAGAGAAAATTGAAAAAAAGCGGTGCACCCATCAGAGATGGGATTAGGCCCTTTTCTCCCAACGTGCTTAAATTGCTGTAATCTCCTATGCAGATCACATCTGCGGCTAATTGATGGATTTGCTAGAGGATCTGAGAGCGGCTCGTTCCAGTGTGTACTCATGTTTATTTAGCCCATAGAGAGGCGGTTTGATAGCGGGGAGTGTTCTTCATCTGCAGACCGCTCTTTTGAGGAAAGGGGCTGATCAGCAGTGACCTGCTTGTCAAAGTATCTCCAGACACTTCCCCAGGCCTGTACATAATTACAATGTTTGTGCGTGCTCTCCAGTGTGCATGTTGGTTTTGCATGAATAATGCAATGGATGCTGGAGTACAGCGGGCATATTGTTGTCGCCGTATAGAGCGGATTGGCGGCCACCTCAGAGTGCACCCGCAAGTGAAATGCAGAACGAGGCATGGCAGTCGGTGAAATGGGTCCGATATACCTACGCTCTTATGGAATAGTTACTAGCTGACAACTGCATTTTTACATGCGCTGTGTTTGCTATTATCCGGAGATATGGGTTCATGGTTCAAAATGGAGTGATCGGGTATAACAAACAGCAACATTTCCCTCAACGCAGAACACTCTCAACATAAGAAGGCTTTTAGGCACCAGAGCTGGTGATTATTGAGCCAGTCGGTGGGAGAAATTTCGAGCAAGTAACATATAAAAAGAAGTTGTTCTCATGGGATTGTGGGTTTGAGGCTGGCTTCGGTATGTCCCAATCCTGCTCCCCCTCTCTTTTTCTTGAACTTCCCTGTCGGTTCTTCTACTTTCCTACACATTTAAGAGTTTTTATTCGATATTTTAGACTTGTTTTGCAGGAAAAAATGATCTGAAATTCCTTGACAAGATGTGTAACACTGAACCAAAAGTTCATTCAAGTGTTTTTTTTTTTTTGTTTGTTTAAACACCCAAAATAAAAATTATATAATTAATTATTCTCCTTCATGGCGTTCCAAACCGTAACACCTTTCATCTTCGGAATACAAAAAATTTAGATTTTTTTTAAAGATTTATTTTTGGCATTTTTATGCCTTTATTTCGATAGGACAGTGTAGTTGGACAGGACGCAAAGTGGGAGAGAGAGAAGGGAATGGGATCGGGAAAGGACCACGAGCCGGGATTCGAACTCAGGATGCCCGCAGCGTGTCGGCGCGCTGCCCACAAGGCTATTCTCAACAACTACACTCAAAAAATTTTTACATTTAAATTTAAATTTTTAATGCTTGTTCAAATTACTTGGTTAAACAACAACTAAATTATTGAAATTTTCTTACCCAACTTATTTCCATTATGTTCAGTTCACTTAAATTTGTAAAATGTACACAAATCAGTCTTCATAGACATGTCCAAAGACTTTGCCTGTTCCCAAATCACACCCTGAACCCTTGTGGTCTTCCTCTGAGTGCACACTTTTGTGACGTAATGACTGTCGACTGTCGGGTAGAAGTTTGCAACGGAGCTCGCCCCAGTGCAGGCTCAGCAGAAGTGCGTATCGAGGGCGCATGGCGTTCGCAAGAGGGGTGCTCGTGAACATTCTTCTGAATGCTAAAAACAATGAATGGGACACCCTACGGTCTCATGGACTTAACGGACAGTCTGTACATCTGTACAACAGCAAGTGCCAGAGAGAATGACTTGCAATTTTTTGCCCAGCCTTACTTATTTGAACCAGAATATGCATACGATGAGCTAAGAGAGAAGGACGTTCTACGTCAGAACTTCATTAAATTGTGCTTGAACCACTGATGTCACATGGACTGTTTAATCAATGTTCTTACTACCTTTCTGGGCTTGAAAGTGTCAGTTCTGTTGCCATCTATGCAGGGTCAAAAAGCTCTCGGATTTCATCAAAAATATTTTAATTTGTGTTCCGAAGCTGAACGAAGGTCTTACGGGTTTGGAACAACATGAGGGTGAGTAATTAATGACATGATTTTCATTTTTAAGTGAACAAGCCTACTAAAGACTGTACTTGTACTTGCAAAAATGTACACCAAGAGTGTTGGGGTTTGTGTGTACAGGAAGTAACTGTTTGAGGGTTTGTTGAAAAAGTACAAATGTGAGTTGGGGGAGGGGCCTGTGTTTGCGGGCAATGATCTATTTTTTCCCCATTATCCGGGCTGCATACGTGGGGCTCATTTACATTCATGGTTATCCAGATAATGAAGCTTTCAATCCAGGGGATCCTGCGGTGAGAACAATGAACCCAATTACCTCCTGCCGCCTGCGAGATGGGATGGCAGACTCTGAGACAGATGGGAGAGGCTGCGGTCGGCCAGCGATCCAATCACATTTATCTCACTCCCCTGTTTCTCTCCCCCCAACCCTCCCCACCCTTCCTTCGTTCGTGCTCACATCGCAACTTATCAACAGGCCAAGGCCAAAGCCCCGGGATCAGTATGTAGAACCAGCCACGTCCCCACTGCCGAAAACCTACAGCCTTGTGGAAATGCCAGGTCAAGCCTCTATACGGTTCACTGTTACCTCCGGGACATTTTTTTTTACTTAAAATACTTGTTGAGATACAGAAAGTCAACATCATATAAAAATTGAGTCTACTTACATTCTTAATAAACCTTCCAGGCCATATTGTGAATTATTCATTGGTGCATGTTACTAAGAAGATAAAAAGTAAGTAACTTGCTCCGCCTCCAAAATAACTTTCCTCTACAGGTGACATCACCAAGCCCTTTTTTAACCCCTCCCCTTCAACCACCTCTCAAATAACCCAGCAGACACCGGACATCAATATAACGTCAGGTTGACGTTGGACCAAACGTTGCATTTTGGTTGAGAATGAAAATAAGGTTGTGTCAGTATTTGACGTCAATATGACATTGACTTAACGTTGAATTTTGCTTAAACAACCTAAAAACAACAAAATATCAACGTCAGCTGACATCAGTATTGGACATCAAATTAATGTTGACTTCAAACGTTGAATTGACATTGAATTTTGGTCACCTGACAACGCAACTGAAATGTAAATGTAACCAAACATCATCGTATTATTACACTGTGTGCCTTTTTTTTTTTTGGGGGCATTTAAGATTATGTTTACTCTAAAAAAATACATATTACAGAATATGGACTGCAAACATTTGTCTTAAATACATTTTCAGGTTACCCTCACACTTTTGCACCCCTATTACATACCATGACAATATTAAAAAATAAGAGTGGTTAGATCAGATATACATTTAAAGTATTTCTAACCGTTTCCAGTAAAGATATCCAAAAAATTCATACAACAAAACTTTTTTTGCATTGCAACACTGCATAAGACTTGTTTTCATAGATTGTTATATAAGAATTAAGTATAATTAAGTGGGGGAAAAATTCTGCCAGTGCGGTAAGTACATTTCTCTCATTTTATAAAAAACACACAAAAATTGCTATTTAGATTGTATTTTGTTTCAGTTTTTTTAAGAAGTGAAAAAATCCGCTACATGTACCTTTTTTAAGTATGTTTTAGATATTATAGAAAAAACACACAAAAATGCTAATTAAAAACTCATTACAAAGTCATTTTTTGCTGTGTGGAAAATGATAGATGTGTTTTGTTTTACTGTTGTTTTAAGAATAAATGAAAAAATACGCCAGTGCAATAAGTAAACAACTTGAGTCAACTTAAAATAATTTGTTACCCCACTGGATTAAAATTCTAAGTCACCTCAAAAAAGTTTAGTCAACTTGAAATGCTAAGTTTTACTAAGTGACAACTTAGATATTTCAGTTGATTTAACTTACAATTTTAAGGCAGCCGGGTAACAAACACCTTTTAAGTTTAACAAACCAATTTTTTTTAGTTTAGTCAACTTGAATGTCTAACTTGTCACTTAATGATGTTTTATTAACAATGTTCGGGAGGAGCGCGTCAGATACCTAGCCTAATTAACACAAAAAAAAACTCACTCAAGTTAATCAGCGCTATAGATTCAAATACAGCTGACTCAGTCCTTTTGACAGTTTATCAGCATCCCTCCACCACCCCATCTCCTCACTACACTTAGGGGGGGTTCTCTGCGTTCGGGCCATTCCTGAGCTTGAAGCCCTTCCCCGGACAGCACGCCAAATATGCATTACTATACTCCGGCTAAATATATGTAAGCGTGAACTCGTGAAACAGTGGACTAAACTTATTTGAGTTGACTGAACTTAAATTTTTAAGGCAGTGGGATAACATTATTACTATTTTAAGTTTACTTAACAACTTGTGTTATTTTGTTTTGTTTTGTTTTGTTTTTTTTACAGTAGAAACACATAAAAATGGCTAATTAAAAATTTAGTAAAATGTGATGATAGATTGTATTTTGGTAAACTTTAGAATAAGTGGAAAAATATCTGCACTATGTAAATACAAGTACATTTTAAGCATTTTTAGATATTTTAGAAAAAAATACATAATACACTAATTCAATATTTAAAAAAAAAAATGACAGCCTGTGTTTTGATTTACTTTAGTTTTAATAAGTGACAAATTATGCCTGTGCAATAAATAAATAGTAGTAAATGTAAGTCATTTTAAAGGGATAGTTCATCTAAAAATGTTGTTCCAAACTTAGTTTATGTCTTATGTTTAACATCTTCAAGAAGATATTTTGAAGAATGCTGGTAATTAAACAGTTTATGGCCCCCCATTGACTTACATGGAATTTATTTCCTTACTATGGAAGTCAACAGGGACCAAAAACTGATTGGTTCTTCAAAATATCTTCTTTTGTGTTCAACATACTGTAAGAAAGAAACCTCTACAGGTTTGGAACGACATGAGGGTGAGTAAATGATGACAAAATTTCATATTTCTTACTTTAGAAAACACAAAAATGCTAATTAAAAACTTTCTAGAAAAATGCTATGATGCATTTTTCTATACTGGTAAAGTTAAACTTGTCTTTCAGGCCTTCGGTAACTTCTTACTGTTTTTGGCAAACCATTTATAGTACTGACAAATATTGGCGCTAAAAAGCATCAAATCACGTTACAACACGAATATTTCATAACAAACAGCACCTATTTACGTTAAACACTCCATCAAAGCTTCCAAGTGGATCGTTAAAACCTCTTAAGTCTCCTCCGTATTATTATTGCGTCCCGTGTGAGCTCCTAATGTTTGACTAGAACCGTTACCGGCTTCACCTGTTATTTCATCACAAAAGCATCGTTTATTACATTACACTTATTCTCCGCGGCTGATGACAGCTGACTGGAACAAAGAATAAATATAGCCGAGAGAGTGGATGGAAAAGGGCCCAAACAGCAGTTTCCTGGCAGCACCGGTAGGCAGGCGAGGCTTGGAGGAGATGACAGAAGCCAAAGGATTAATGGTCCCATGGGAAGCCAAGGTAAAGCACGCCGCTCCATCCTGACATCTTTGTACTTGTAAGAGCACACAAATTAACCAGGCGACACGGTGAATAATGGTCAGGCCGCTTCCATCAGTCCTATTTAACAATGCATGCAAAAGCTCTGAATGCATTTCGGGAGGGCGGCGGACGCCGATGCGGAAACGAAAATATAGAACAACGAGAGGTTAAAAAGATCACATTGATGTACGTGATTCCCATGTCGAGCTGGGCCTATAAACACAGAGCGCTCTCTATATAACCCATTAGAGGCTGCAAACAATTTGCTCTATTTGGTAGTTTATAAAAAGAAAAAAACAACAACATTTGTTTTAAATGACTAAATCTTTCATTAAAGTTGCTTTTTCGTGTGTCTGTAAACACAGCAAATGATTATGGCCGTAAGAATATTTTTAATGCGAGTACTCTGAATGCAAGCCATTAGTGAGAGAGGCAGTTTACCACAAAGAAAACACATCAGATGTGTGATGTGCTCCGCTGTCTGATGCATTTAAGCAATATATGAACTGTGCTAAAGTGAAAAAGACAGCTAGGATGGGTTAATTTAGCTTCTAGCCCATGTAAAAGCCCTGGGTCTTCTGTCGGGTTGCCAAGTACACTTCTCCTGGGTAGGCACTAGGCTGATTTGCATACTGTGTGTCCTTAAATTTGAGGTTAGGTCTCTCGTTGTCCTTTAGCTTTTGATTATAATAATTGCCTGATAATATTTACTCTAAATACCAAAGCATGACCAACCAAATTATACAAGTTTACAGAAGCTAATTAAAATAGGGCCTGAAACATAAAAAAGTATATATCTGTACAAATATATACAGTATACTGTATTACAGACTATTTAAATACAGTTTAATCTCATTTTCTAGCAATAATATATATATATATATATATATATATATATATATAAACACACATACATATATATTGACATATAATATATTGTAATTGTTCAAACATTAAGAATGTTGTGTGCACATAAATTCATATTAAAATTTAAAAGTAAGTGATTCTGGTGTTTTTTCATTTCGATGAATTGGCTATAGCCTTAAAAAATGTCATGTGGTGCGACCATGATTTATATTCAAATTGATTGATTTCTTCAACATGCTTAACATTTTTTTGATGTTCACAGTAATTAAAGTGTTTAGAAACTAAGTATTTGCATTTGAGTTTTTGTAAACAATGATTTCATATTTTGTTTTGTAATTTCAGAGTTCTTAAAAGTAGTTAGCATACTTACTTTTCCTGTAAATTGCACAAAAGTGATACAAATGTTTTAAAAATACACCATTCACTTAAGCATGCTGTAGCAGTGATTCATATTTCAACCGCATAAATCAGATATTTGATTTTTATTTTAATACAGTTAGTCCTATTATTGGTCGCACCACATGATGAGTGGTTGCTCCAAATGATGCTAAGGCCTTATATAATTAAAAACCTATTTAAAGAGACGTGTGATATATATATATATATATATATTTTTTTTTTTTTTTTCTGTATTTTTATCTTATTTTTGATAACTTATCTTACAATTGTTTAAAAATTGAATCAGATTATGAATAAAATAATTTTAGTTTTGAAATATTTTTACTAAATTGAATATGAGATAAACAGAATATATAAAAATTATGGCATTGTAAGCTTCGAAATGTTCAAAAGGTTAAGACCTTGGAGTTGGGACAGGTTAAAGTCCACTAACTGAGTAGTTTATCAAACATATTACTAACTAAATAAATAAAAGCATTCTTCTTAATGCTTTTAAAAAAAATTGTAGAAAAGTGCCAATTCTCAGAATCTTTCTTCGAATGTTTCTGTGGGTTTCTCTTCCCACCAAGTGAAACAAACAACATGGGTAACTACCAGTGCTCAGAGCAGTGTCTGGCTACGTGCAAACAATTGGAAGAGAAACTTCACCAAGGGTTCGCAGCTGTTTGCAGATGTGTCATTCTTCCGCAGCATGTTGCTTCACTCACTGTGTCTCCCACTAATGACCAGGAGGTCTGAATCCACCGACTCCCTATGGGGAGACAGCTGCCGCCCCACGCCATCCCTCTCCGGGCATCTGTCGAGCTGCGCCGCTGGCTGTGATCCCGCCTGAACGAACTGCCGATCTGCTATATTGTGCCAGCATGGTGACTAAGCCCACCGAAAGCCCGTCCAACCAATTTATTCCTCCCAGAATGCCAAGCAGTCTGTAATGGGGACACTGGGGACCAGAAGCACTGGGGTCTTCTCACAGACAGGGGGCGACGCATTATGAAAAGAGCAGAGCCCACCCCCGAGATGAAACAATTCGGCTTTGTTAGGCTGCAACGTGGACTGTACAAAACTTGGACAAACACATTGATGCCAATTTTGTTGTTGGAAGCTGCGAGGCCACTGAACTTCTGGTCCTCAATAAAACAAAAAAGAACATATTCTGAAGAAGTTTCAACTGTTTTTTAGTCCATACTATTAGGGATGTAACAATTCACTCAACTCACAATGCGATGCTGATTTCACAACACAATTTTTCACAATTTTTTGCAAAATAAGATTTAGGACAAATTATAAATGGAGATTACAATAGGGTTTCAGTGCTACGATATGCAACTAAAAGAAATATCTTCAAATAAACAAACTAAGACTTTGGTCTTTCCATTTAAAAAAATTAGAGGCAACCACTGCATTTTAACAATGATACAAAGAAAGATGCTGCATACATGCAGCACAAGGAGTTTTTGATTCAAATTTGACTCTATAATTTTGATATTTGAAGCAAAAACAGAATGGTCCGCCTTTATTCTACATAAAATGTATCTGAACGAAACAAAAACAGCCGACGGGCTGTATGAGAACTTAAATTCATTTTCTGACAGCAGGTGGCGCTTATGGAACAGCGGTAATACAACGTTTCATTGGTTTCTGCTGTAAACAAAGCAGTGCTGTGCTTATAAACAACTTAAATCTGAATTATACTAATGCAAGTTAAAAAGAAATTATCATCTAAACTTTTCTCAAGACAGCCATTTCCCATTAGAGATAAATTCATATAAACCCCAATCCCCAATTGTATCACGTTTCCTAAAACATCTCAACTGACTTGATTTGTCACATATTTTTAACGATTTTCAACCAACTCGAGGTGCATTGTTACATCCCTACATATAATGGAAGTCAATGGGGTCCAAACACAGATATTTTTTAAGACATCGTCTTTTGTGTTCCACAAAAGAAAAGTCAGTCATACAGGTTTGGAACAACTGGGGTGAATGAAAATGGGGGTGAATAAATGATAGCAAAATTTACATTGAGTAGACGATTCCCAACGTTAATTGTTGCAGCTCTTGCGAAATTTAACATATCATGAACAAGATGCCACAGTTTTATCCTTCATTGACTTCACTCTCATTGGTAGTTGACTTGGTCCTCATTTGCATAAAATATTCGCTTAACTGTGTTGACACTTCTGTATCGCATCATTAGCGAAAAACACAAGCTGTCTTTGACTTCAGGTTGCTACAACACTGCAAAACTCGGCTTCAACAGAAAAAAATATAATGAATCAAGAGTATTATGAAGAATGTTGGCACCGAGAGCCTTGCGGGCAGCACGACGACATAGAGCCGTTGCGCTACGGGCGTCCCGAGTTCGAATCCCGCCTTAAGGACCTTTCCCAATCCCAATTATGAAGAACATTACAACAAAGAAAAGTCCAAGACAAATTATATAGTCAATATTTAAACATTTACTGCCAAATAAATTAAAAAAACAGCTAATTTCTTTCAGGTAACACCTATAAAACCAAATACAAAGAAAAATAAATAAATTCCAAAAGTATCCTTACTTATCCTCAAAATAAAATAAAATAAAATAAACCAGCCTTGTCTGCTGGTTTTAGTTGGTTTAATCTGGTCTCCCTGCCTGACCAGTCTCCAAAAACCCTTTAAAACCAACAACAGACAAGCCTGTCCAGGCTGGGAGCCCATCTTAAGCTGGTTTAAGATGTTTTTTTTTTGTTTTTTTCAAATGAATTACTTGGTCCTCATTTGCATAAAATATTTGCTTAACTGTGTTGCGACAGTTCCATATCTCACCTCAAGGAACTTTCCCAATCACGATTTTGAAGAATATTACAACAAAGAAAAAATCCAGGACAATTATATAGTCAACATTTAAATATTTACTGCTAAATTAATAAAAAAAGCTAAATTCTAAGCGCCTACTTTCTTTTTAAAGGGGTCATCGGATGCCCATTTTTCACATGTTGATATGATTCTTTAGGGTCTTAATGAAAAGTCTACAATATACTTAAAATTTCTCAATGGTTTTGTAAAACAACACCCTTTTTACCTTGCCAAAATCAGCTCTGCAAAATTCATCCTGTTCTGGTCGAGGTTGCTTTAAAAGTTAATGAGCTCTGCTCGCCCCGCCCCTCTCTTTCTTTCTGTGGAGTGACGAGCCTGTTTACTTTAGCCGCATTTAGCCACGTTTAGCTGCTAAATTTGCTAACTAGCACGTTATAAGGAAAGGCGATCGCAAAGATTCATAAAAAACAACCTTATACTCACTTCTGCTGTAACTGAAGCTTGATCACAAATGATTAGTGCGAACATAGACGGATATATGTAGATCAGGAGGCGCATTCACTTCACAAACAAACGTAATCTACTGCATCTTCAGCGGCTCAGATGTCGGGAGTAAATGACGACCACTATGTTCATTATTACATCCAGCAACACAACACCTCAATCGCTCAATCAGAGATATTCTTGTCTAACTTACATCCCTGCTCCGGCATCGAAACAATGGAGGTTACTGGACTGTTACAGCTGATTTAAGGCGGGTCTGAGGTAAGACTAAATAAAAACCACTGCATAGATTTTTATCATTATAGGGTAGATTTGTACATACACTGCCAACACACATTAATGTTCAAACAACATGTAAAAGTGAACTTTGCATCCGATGACCCCTTTAAAAATAACAAAATAAATAAAGAAAAATAAATAAATTCCAAAAGTATCCTTACTTATCCTCACAAATAAAATAAAATAAAATAAAATAAAATAGAATAAAATAAACCAGCCTTGTCTGCTGGTTTTAGCTGGTTTAATCTGGTCTCCCAGCCTGACCATCCTCCAAAAACCCTTTAAAACCAACAACAGACAAGCCTGTCCAGGCTGGGAGTCCATCTTAAGTGGGTTTAAGATGTTTTTTTCGAATTTCAAATGAATTTAAAGAAATTATACTGCACAAAGAATTCGTTCAACACATGGAAATGCGATCTAGACTTAAACCAACGTTGGGATTTTTAACATAAAGCTCTTGTTTTACCCTCACAGTGCAGCTGCATGAGTACAGTCGCCCTACTAAACTTCTTTTGTTGAACTAACGAATCATGCGAGTCACGTACAGGCTTCTGATAAGCAGAGTGCCTTCGGAAATGTTTGGGCCAATGGCGAGCGTGCTTTAAATGTGCTAATTTGCAGCAGACTGGCAGGGCTTTCACACCAGTTAGAGACGCACTTTAGATTTCACCAGCAAGGTGAGACTGTTTTTATGGGCTGCGATAGTTTCATGCTTTGCTTGATGACTTTTTTATTTGCTTAAAGAAATCTCCGGGGAACAGAAAACACGAGGAAATCATAATTAATGCCAGCCTGATAAATTGAAACAAATAAGCGCGCCTTACAAAATAAGAGTTGGTTTTAGGACGCATTTATCATCGCGAGTGTTTTCGTATTCATTTCCTGCGCACTTTCGAGTCGTAAAACAGGCCAAAATACATCACCGGAGCTTTGCTTATGACCCCGTTTGACGTTTAAACCCTGCAGATGGTCTTAAAGGCTCTTCATCTGTGTATTCGCCATGTTAACACGCGACTTGTAAGTGTATCTGCGCCCGTGCCAATCTCAGGTTGGCACAGGTTTGTGCCAGAAGGCTGTTTTGTGGCATGTCTGGCACACCTAATCCAGCTGGTTTCCTCCAGAGCATGCCAACATCTCCCGTTTCCAAACACGCTTCTTCTGATAGGTGGACAAAACCCCAGGTAGACACCTGGATAGTTAGCAATGTGCAAATGAAGTTAAAGTTGTATTTAAGTGTTTTTCCATATCAGCTTTACAAGCTATTTACATGGCATGTACAGATATAAATTTAGGAAAATGACTATTAATATTTTTATTAATACAGTGCAAATTCATAAATGGTTCTTTAAATGCACGAATATTAAATGCTTAATATTATAAAACATATTACTATTTACTGTTTATTTACTATGTATATTACTGTTAAATAAATATATAGAATTTATTAAATAAATACTAAAATGAAATATAAATGATAACAAAATGATCATTTATGATAATCAAATAATCATAAAAATAGTATTTTACGATATTTTAAAATTATAATTAAAATGTATAATATATACAATATTTATTTATTTATTTAAATGTATCGTAAATGTATTACATATACACATAAAGGTTTGTAATTAATCTTTAAGTTTAGTTTTTTTCTAAATAAATAATAAAAAAATATATTTTGCAGGTAAATAAATACTTTTAAATATATATACAGAACTGATTAAATACTAAAATTAAATATAAATGTTAAAAATGATCATATATATAATAATCAAATACATATATTAAATGCTAAAACATTACAAAACATTACAATTTAGTAAATATTACAATTTCCTATTTTATATATGTATATTTACTGTTAAATAAATATACAGAATTTATTCAGTAAATACTACAAATAAATATAAATGCTAAAAATGATCATATATAATAATCAAATAATCATAGATATTGTATTTTATAATATTTATAAATGTTAATGACAATTTATAATATATACAATATTTACTTGTTTATTTAAATTTACTTATAATATAAAATGTATATTTATTTATTTGATTATTTTGTTATCATATATTTATAAAAATGTAATAGTTATTATAATTTATATTACATATACACATAAAACTGTAATTATTCCTTAAATGCACTTTCTTTAAAAATTAATGAATAAAATATATTTTAGTGTTAAATAAATACACATAATATATTAAATATATACTTAAAATTAAATATGAATGAAAAAGAAAATCATATATAAATCAAATAATAATAAAAACAGTATTGTGTGATATTCATAAATTATAATTAAAATATATAATATATAAAATAATATTTATTTATTTATTTAAATGTATTTGTAATTTAACAATTATAATATATGTGTATATTTTACTATTTTGAAATTATATACATAATGTAACAATTTAATAATTTATATTACATATACACATAAAACTAATTATTCTTTAAATGTACTTTCACTATGTGTATAATGTATTTTACTTTTACATAAATACACATAATTTATTAAATAAATACTAAAATTTAACAAATTATATATATATATATATATATATGTATTGCATATATATTAAATATATGAAATCAAATAATTATAAAATCAGTATTTAATATTTATAAATTATGACAGTTTATAATATACACAATATTTATTTATTTGAAAATGTATTTGTAATGTCAAATCTATAATATATTTGATTATAATCATAATTTTGTTACACATATATACATACATATAATTTGTAATATATAATGAATATTAATTATTCTTAAAAACATTAATAGACACTTAAAACAGTAAATGAAATATAAATAATAAAAAATACAATAATCAAAAAAGCATTTCATATTTATAATATATATTATATTATACAAAATGTATATTTATTTAAAACATATAAAATATATAAAATGTCTAATATATATTTACCATGCATTTGATTATTTGGTAATCATTTAATTTTAATTATATATATATATATATATATAATATTTAATCTTTTACCAAAAGGAAATATGAATATAATTTTAAAACAACTTCAATTTCGTGTGACGTGACAAATTCCTCTTGTTTTTCCATCCTGATATGTAATAAGCAATAAGTTTAAATATTGAAATATTGAAAATACGTCGGATTACGGATGTTAAATGTGTTTGGAGTCACTGCATGTCGCTTAAACAAGGTCACATGGCTTAGGGTTTATTAAAGAAAGGTATTTTTTGAATTCCCTCTGTAGCTCCATGTCTTGTTTAGCGTTAACTGTAGTTGAGAATAAATTCAGTGGTGCGAAAGTGAGATGAACGTAGACGCGAACGCTGACGGCAGAACATCGGCGACCGAGGAACGTCGTGTGTGGAGGATGCATCTGCAGCAAGTGCAAAATATTGTGATCTGTGATTACCTTCCTTTCACGTTTCATTAATGTCATCCAGATAGGGGCCAAACAGCGAGCCACATCCCCCCTACAGAGTGAACGTGCCTCAGTTCTGTGTTGAAACACTTCAAATGATCCTTTGTGATAGCAGAGAGTGCGGCAAATCAATGCATCTGTAAGAACAGTTATGTTTTAATGAGGCGACAGGGTTTGATTTCAGTTTACGCAAAACAGGTTATCGTGAGCATACTGAGACAAAAACGCACTTGTAAATTTGTCACTTCACACTATGGAGAAGCTGTCGCCAACATGACTTGTCTGTCAAAGAGAAGAGCTGTTTTTACTAGAGTTGCTTGGTAAACAGAAGCATTGAAAAAGTCAGATAAAGACAGAGAAATGCTCTGTTTACTCTGCTATATAGAAAAAATATGAAAAATATTTCTTATTTACTGCCAACACCTGAAGGTCACTTGTGTACTTTCTAATGCTTTGTATAAAAAAATAAATACATAAATAAATGCAAAATATAATACGCAAATAATGTAGAAAGAATAATATAAATATAAAGAATTATGATTATTCTTCTATAAAAACAAAAACTACTACCATGTAATATAAAGCATGCAAAGCATAAAATATAAATCATTCATAATTGTTCTTATATAAATACACATAATTTATAAATAAACAAAAAATAAATACAACCCGTAATTATTGAAAATATAAATAACATTTAGTTTTATGATATTTATAATATAGTTTAACTAGAATTTTGTAATCATATCTTGGTAATAATTTAGGAGTTACTATAATAATAATTATTATTATTATAAAACTTTTTAATATGCTTGCACTGTTCAGAATATAAAAATGAAATATTTTAATTATTCATAAATAAATAAATAAATAAAGTTAAAAATGAAATAATTGATAAAAAAATATACACATTTAATTAGAAAATATTTTGGTAAGCATATTATGAATATACATAGCATATCAAATTCTAAACATACAGAAAATAGCAAAAGAATAAAATATTAAAATACAATTATTACATTTATGATATTCTATAGTAGATATTTTATAGTACTATTTTAATATAAAAATTTATTAGAAAATTGTATAATATAAAGCATATAAAACATAATATACAAATAAATTACAATTATTATTATACAAATATTATACAGAATTTATCAATAAATACTAAAACTATGAATAGAATACATAATTATTTAAAATATAAATAACATTTTGCTTTATATTTATAATATTTTAATATAATTTTGTAATCATATTTTTAACCATTTAATAGTTACTATAAGTTATATGATTATTTAGATTATTAATTATTATTGATTATTATTATTATTATAAAAGTTTTTTAATATGCCTGCACTATGTAGAATATTAAAGTAAAGAATTATAAAAATTAATATTTGAATAAATTGAGTTAAAAAATAAAACAATTAATTAAAAAAGATTAAAATATAACAAAAAATATTTTGATAAGCATATTATGCATATACATAGCATATACAATTATTACCATATATAAAAACACTAAAATATATTATTTTACTAATAATAAAATATTAAAATATAACTATAATATATATATAGAAAGCTTTTGTAATCCTATATGTCAATTTATTGCTACTATCATTAATAATATAATTTAGATTATTATTATAAATCTTTTTACTATGCCTGCACTATGTACAATACAAAAATAAAGAATTATAATTATTCATGTATAAATTAAAAAAAAATAATAATAATAATAAAATAAAATAAAACAGTACATTGAAAATACTGAAATATAATTAAAAAACATTTTTGGTAAGCATATCATGCATACGCATGGCATATAAATTCATAAATATAAATACTAAAATAATACATAAAATACTAAAATTTATGATAAAATTGACCTTAAATGTATGATAATTTATAATGTATCTTTTATAATACTATTTTATAATATAATAATCTATTACAAGTTCTAAACAAACAAATAAACAAAAAATAATTTGGCCTAAAAAAAATATTGTTTTTAAGACCACTAGAATTTAGCAAATGTCTAATTTAATTATTATTAATCTTAAATTTATAAAAGTGCATATGTAAACAAACAAAAAAACAAATGAATAAGTCTAACAAAATCAATATTTGAAAGCAATTTGTGTTGGTTCTAAAATGTATCTTAATTTTAAGAAAAAAAAACATGATACTAAATTATTAATAATGCATTATTTCAGCATGAAAACATTCATACGGAGGTGTTTATGTACAAATAAGTGTGTATGCACAATGAATCCCAATGGTGGAGATCCCACAATTCAAAATCAAAACTGTAGATTGTACCAAAAATCAAGAAAATCAGTGGACACGTGACCTGACAGCGGCCGAAGGGAACTGCCATTAGATTTCAAGGTGGCAACTGGCAAGACGCCGGCGTTTCACAGCGAAGAGTTTCCACTCAGCCTGGGACAGGAACAGTCCCACTTTAAGCTTTTAGCATTGCCGTAGAGTTTTAAAGCGGGCAGGACTTATCAGTCGTCTGGAGCTTCATTTGATATATCGCAGTTTGATGCTTGTTGTCAGTAGCTGTGAGTTACAGCAGGCGTGCGGCGTGGATTAAAAAGCCTCTCCAGATTGCACTGGCCTTGCCCGTTCTCGCTCGAGCAGCGACTTCAAGGTTTTGTGTTAACATTCTGAATCAGTCTCCGCATTCCTCTAAATTAATTCTCCTTTAAGCATATTTTGCTTCTCCCTTATTCCCTCGCAACATTAATAGGAGACAGATGTCCATAATGGAGTCCAAGTTTTGTTTTTGTTTTTTTGTCCATGCGATGCATTAAAGAGATTTTTGGCTTTTTTTTTTTTTTTTAAATCCCAGGTGAAAATAAAACAAAATACTATTGAACTGCCCTATCCATGTGGATGATAGACGTGATGGACTGGCAAACGCAATTCTGTTTCTGTTAAATCCACAGGAGAAAAAAATGATTGAATGAATGAAAAACGATTGTTTCAAACCGCTTTCACACCGATGTATTACAAAATAATGTTATGCCATCTGTTGGAAAAAAAAACAAAAAAAAAAAAACAGACATGGATATTTATTTAATCCGTAACCCTCTTAATTATGCAACAATATGGTGTTTCTTTAAACTACTTCAAACTAGGGCTGGGAATTCAGAATTGGTTTCATTTTAAATACTTAAACAGTAAAAAAAAATGTTCAGCATAAAACAAAAATTGGCCATATTTTATTTTTAAATGCATATTTGTTGTCTAATGGTGTGTACACACTCAAAGTAACATTAATTATTTGCACAAGTACATTACATACAAAGTCAACACAAAGACGCGAAAAAGCGTGATATTCATCTCAATCGCATCTTCCACGCAAATTTCAACTCAAGCGGAAAATTTGCATGACGCGTTATTGCGCCAGCCAATCAGGGAAGAGCTTATATTGACACGTCTGGTTGTATCAGAAAATATTTTTTATTATTTTTATGTTTTTAGTCACGCAAGTGACGCAAAAAACATCCCACGAGTCAACTAGAGCGAGTAACGCAATGCAAATGTTCGATTTATTACAGAAGTACAAGTATATTACATGATATAATATATATATATATATATATATAATATATACGAGTATATTACATAATATAATAAGATGCAAACAGATCGAAATTCACACCGGTGGCACAGATGACACAAATTAGGTGGCGCAAATTACGCCAAAACACAATATTCACCTTAATCGCGTCTTCCGCACAAGTTGAAAAACTTCAACTCGGGTGGAAAATTTACATGACACGTTATTGCGCAAGCCAGCCAGCAAAGAGATTATTGACACTTCCTGTTTGACGCATCCATTTGTATCAGAAAATACATACATATATATATATATACATACATACATTTTTTATTGTTTTTATGTTTTTATTAATGAGAGTGACGTGGAAAACATCCTGCAAGTAAACTAGAGCGAGTTACGCAATGCAAATATTAGATTTATTACAGAAGTACGAGTATATTACATACAAAGTCAATGCAAAGACACGAACACACCAGAATTCGCACAGGTGGCGCAAATGATGCAAATTCTGCCAAAACGTAATATTCACCTTAATCGCATCTTCAGCACAAGTTGAAAAATTTCGTCTCGAGCGAAAAATTCACAACGTGTTATTGCACAAGCCAGCCAGCGAAGAGCTTATTGACGCGTCCAGTTTGACACATCCGGTTGTATCAGAAAATATTTGTATTGTTTTTATGTTTTTATTCACGCAAGTGATGCAAATAACATCCCACAAGTAAACTAGAGCGAGTAATGCGATGCAAATATTAGATTTATTACAGAAGTACGAGTATATTACATACAAAGTCAATGCAAAGACGCGAACAGACTGAAATTCGTACAGGTGGCACAAATGACACAAATTAGGCAGCGCAAATTCCGCCAAAACGCAATATTCACTTTAATCACGTCTTCCACACAAGTTGACAAATTTCAACTCGAGTGGAAAATTCACAACGTGTTACTGCGCAAGTCAGCCAGCGAAGAGCTTATTGACACGTCCTGTTTGACACGTCCATTTGTATCAGAAAATATCTATTTGTTTTTTATTGTTGTTATGTTTTTATACATCAGAGTGACACGGAAAACATCCTGCGAGTAAACTAGAGCGAGTTACGCAATGCAAATATTAGATTTATTACAGAAGTACGAGTATATTACATACAAAGTCAATGCAAAGACACGAACACACCAGAATTCTCACTGGTGACGCAAATGACGCAAATTCCGCCAAAATGAAATACTCGTGTCTTCTGCAAAAGTTGCTAAATTTTGCGCAATGTCATTGCGCAAGCTAGCCAGCGAAGAGCTTATTGACACGTCCTGTTTGACATGTCCATTTGTAGCAGAATTTTGTTTTTAAAATTGTTTTTATGTTGTTGTTCATGAGAGTGACGCGAAAAAAAACGTCCCGCAAGTAAATTAGAGTGAGTAAAGAATGTTTTGAAAGTGCGATATTCACCTCAAACGCGTAAGACACGATGTCATGCGAGCCAATCAGCAAAGAGCTTATTGACGCGTCCAGTTTGACACATCCGGTTGTATCAGAAAATATTTGTATTGTTTTTATGTTTTTATTTACGCAAGTGATGCAAATAACATCCCATGAGTAAACTAGAGCGAGTAACGTGATGCAAATATTCAATTTATTAGAGAAGTACAAGTACATTACATACAAAGTCAATGCAAAGATGCGAACAGACCGAAATTCGCACCGGTGGAGCAAATGACACAAATTAGGTGGCGCAAATTTCGCCAAAACACAACATTCACCTTAATCGTGTCTTCCGAACAAGTTGACAAATTTCAACTTTAGTGGAAAATTCAAGACGCGTTATTGCGCAAGCCAGCCAGCGAAGAGATAACTGACACTCCCTGTTTGACACGTCCATTTGTATAAGAAAAAATATATATATAAACGCAATGCTTGCCTTAATCGTGTCTTTCGCACAAGTTGAAACATTTTGCGCAAGCCAGCCAGCAAAGAGCTTAATGACACGTCCTGTTTGACACATCCTTTTGTAGCAGAATTTTTTTTTTTTAATTGTTTTTATGTTTTTTTCATGAGAGTGACACAAAAAAAACGAGCTTAATGACATATATATATATATATATATTTTTTTTTTAATTGTTTTTTTGTTTTTATTCACGAGAGTGACACGAAAAAACACCCTGCGAGTAAACTAGAGTGAGTAACGCAATGCAAATATTAGATTTATTACAGAAAAATTCTATGCCATCTGCTGGGGTGGGGGAACAGACATGGATAATTATTTAATCCATTACCCTCTTAATTATGCAACAATATGGTGTACAACTTGAAACTAGGGTTGGGAATTCAGAATCGTTTCAAAAAGATGCAAATTCACACCAGGTGATAAGAATAACGAGAATTAGGCAGCGCAAATGCCATTATATTCCCCTCAATCGCATCTCCCGCGCAAGTTGAAAAATTCCAAGTGAAAAATTCACGACGTGTAGTCGCACAAGCCAATCAGCAAGAAGCTTATTGACACGTCCAGTTGGACACATCTGGTTGTATCGGAAAATGTTTTTTTTAATTGTTTTTATGTTTTTATTCATGCGAAAAACATCCCGTGAGCAAACTATAGAGCAAGTAACGCGATGCCAATATTCGCTTAGTGTGCACACGCCATTATTCCAAATAATTGTTTAAAAAAAAACAAAAAAACTTTGTAATGGCCAGTGTAGACTAGTTCATATGGAAGCTTGTTTCTTCCATGGGAAAAAAAAAAATAATAATAAATAATAAAACTGGTAATTGCAACTTTTTATCTCACTCAGTCCTGAGTTTATCTCTCACAATTTTTCTCACAATGCAGGATATATAAACTCGTTATTTTGAATTCTTTCTTTTTCAGAATTATATCTTGCAATTCTGACTTTTTAAAATAAAAATTCTGAATTACAAGAAAAAAAGTCTGAATACTGAAGAACTCACCTTTCTTCAATATATATATATTGCACAAGCTAGCCAGCGAAGAGCTTATTGACACGTCCTGTTTGACTGTTTGACTTTATCAGTCTCTCACATCGTTCTGTAGGAATTTGGACCACTCTTCTTTTCAACATTGCTCCAGTTTATTGAGGTTTGTGGGCATTTGCTTATGCACAGCTCTCACCACAGCATTTGAGTCAGGATGAGCTCTGGACTTGGACTGGGCTATTGCAACACCTTGATTCTTTTCTTTGCGGCCATTCTGTTTTAGATTTGCTGGTGTGCTTGGGATCATTGTCCTGTTGCATGATCCAATTTTGGCCCAACTTTAGATGTCGGACAGATGCCCTCATATTTGCCTCTAGAATACTTTGATATACAGAGGAGTTCATGGTCAACTCAATGACTGTGAGATGCCCAGGTCCTGTGGCTACAAATCAAGCCCAAAATGATCAGCCCTTCTACCAGCATGCTTGTCTTTTGGTATGAGGTGTTTGTGCTGATATGCTCTTTAGGTTTTCACCAAACTTGGCGCTGTGCATTATGGCCAAACATCTCCACTTCGGTCTCATCCGTTCAAAGGACATTATTCTAGAAGACTGTTTTGTTCAGATGCAACTTTGCAGACCTAAACTGTGCTGCAATGTTTTTTTTAGATAAAAGAGGCTTTCTTCTGCCAAGCCTTCCAAACAAGTCATTTGTGTCCCATATTTTTCTAATGGTATTGTCATAAACTTTATCATTTAACATGTTAACTGAGGCCTGTAGAGTCTGATGTGTAGTTTTTGGGTTGTCTGCCATTTCTCTGAGCTTTACACAGTCTGATCTTGGGGTGAATTTTCTGGGACGTCCACTCCTGGAAGGAGAGGTGTCTGTTTTAAATGTCTTCCACTTGTGAATAAACTTCAAATTGTTTGGAAATGGCCCTATTACCCTTCTCAGACTGATGGCAGCAACAATTGCTTCTCTAAGATGATTGCTGTTGTCTTACCTTCTTGGCGTTGTGTTAACACACACCTGAAGTCTCAAGACCAGCGAACTGCCAAAGCTTATGCTTTTATAGAGGCGTTCAGACTGCTGATGATCAGTTAATCAAAGGTATTTGATTAGCAGTGCCTGACTGTTATTTACCCTCTTAATTCCAATGTTAACAGTAAGGGCGTCCTAACTTTGTCACACATGGCTTTTCCATTTTGGCTTTATTTTTGTTCAGTAAATAATGACACAGTGCAGTTTGTCATGTTTTGTTGTTCATCTGAGGTTTTATTTTCAAAATTTTAAGACCAGCCAAGGACCAGTTACTTTTAATGATGTCCTGATATGGAAAACCATGGAATTCAAAAGGGTGTCCTAACTTTTTCACATGACTGTATATATATATTATTTTGTATGTCAAACATTTTTGATCCATGGTGGAAACATGCTTCCACAGATTCATGAATTAATGAAAGACTGATGAGTGACTCTTATGAGTTGGATTGACGAACGACTCTTATGAGTCGGTTCCATCAATGAATCATTTAAAACGATTCACAAATCAGTCTCAAGGAAATACTATTTGATTACCAGCATATAATTCAATGTGTTGCTTGCTGTTTCTTTATCCACCTTACTTTTTCAATGTAAAAGTAAGCCGTTTTCTGTGTAGGTGTGAGACTTCCGGTTCATTAGCATCTATAGAAAGTAACATGAAGAATAACAAAGTGCAGTAAACGGTAAAACTGTTTGCACTACAAACCACTGTGTTCATAATTAAAATAATACATTCAAATAATATGGTAAGACACACCATTTTGCAATATCAAGATACTAAAAATAGCTGGACGCGGACGACACCGAAAGCCAGACCCATAAAATTTACAAATGGCCACACCCACTCTTACGGAAAAAAATATGGTTGACACTTAGTTGTAAATTTCACTAGCAATTTCTGAGTGAAAATAGTTTTAAAGTACATCCTACACTAAAATTAGTTTTCAGTGTATATCCTGCAGAAGTAATACGATAAGCACTGTATGCTAGTTTGGTATTTAGATGGAGTTTGAATCGCTCACTGAACCACATGTGATACTTCTGACATAAATCGAGACATTGAAACTTCTATAAAACTACTAAAAGAATTATTAACAAACTTGAGTTGTTAAACTGAGTCAGAACCAGATCCATTCAATTCCCATCCAATTTGAAACAGATACGCAATCGCTGTACACGTACTCACTACTCACATACTCACGTTATTCGAAAAGACATAAAGGAACGGCGCTTTTTATCTCAGACTAACCCAGTGTCGCCGGTGCACGTGTGGCTGTTAGCGCTGATTCTTCAGGCGATCACGTACGCTACGTCCTTTCCGAGACTGAGACCCCGGTTTCTTTTTATGATAGCGCATCTCTGTTATTAGTCATGAGCTCGCGTCAGGGAAGCTAATCTGAAGTGAAAAGCCACTCATGCTCTGATCTATCCAATAAGCCTCCCCTGCCATCAAAGTGCTCTTTGAAGTTCATGTTCTCCAGACAGATTGGTTCAGGTGTCAGGTCAGAGTTCCTGTAGCCAAAGGTAACGGCAGGCATTTGAAGCCTTATTCCAATACCCTGATGTTCTTACCCATCCCATCATGTTTATTACAAGGGGGCAAGAAGAACAAGCTTTGTTCTGGTACAAGATGTTTCTTCAAGATTTTGAGAGACTTTGTTGTTGGATCAAGTAGAAAAACATTAGTTTGGATTAGATGGTGTTTAAAATCACAAAGTCAACCTAATGCTATTTTTTCTTATGAAATGTCAAAAAAATGGAATAACATAAATGGACGATAAGTTTCTGAACTTTAGCTTCTTTTATGCACTGATAAGCAACAATATTTTAGGTTAGTGGTATTACTTAATGTTTTACTTAATGTTGAGTGTGCACACATTTTTATGCCTTGCAAGTGTGAAAAAAAAAATGGTCACACATTGAACATTAAAATATTATGGTGATATGGAATGTTATAACTGTACTTTTCAGCTATTGTTGCTTAAAAAACAAATTATTGTAAGTATTAATAAAATCTAAAAATATTAATGTAATTATAAATAAATACATAGAATTTTATACATACATTTATGTAAAAAAATTTATTATTATGTATAATAAATTATAAAAAACAAATATAAATACTAAAATATAATAATACAATTATCATTGTTTTTATTATACATAAAAGTAATAATATATAAAGTAATATAATATAATATAATGATACAATATAATAATATTAAAACAAAATTATTTTTTCTTAATTTTTGGTGCGAACATATAGAGATAAATGACTCCTTTTATATAAATGAACATTAAAAAAAAGAAATAGAAAAATATTACAAATTGTCAGCTTTTGTTGTTTAAAAAACAAACAATTATTGTAACTATCAATGAAATATATAAAAAATATTAATGTAATTATAAATACATAGAATGTATAAAAGAAAAAAAATACAGAATTATTAAAATAATCATTGTTTTGTCATAAATTTAATATATGAAGAAACTGATAAAAGAAAAAATAAATGAGAAGAATTCTATTTTTAAATATACAGAATGTATTAATAATATAAAAACTGTATAAATAAACAAATAAATAAATAATGTGCATGTACTGTTAGTGAATAAATAATATTGTAACATTTACTATTTGTGTACATATATGTACATACATTTAAAAATAAAACAAAAAATAAAATACAAAATAAAATTCTTTTGGGTATCATAATATATAGATAAATGACTCCTTTTATTTAAATTAATATAAAAAAAATTTAAAAACTAATTAGAAATATTACAAATTTCAGTTCTTGTTGCTTACAAAAGCCAAGTAAATTATTGTAACTATTAATGAAATACATAACAATATAGATACAGTTATAAATAAATACACAGAATTTATAAATAAATAGTAAAACAGATATAAATACTCAGATATAATTATAAAACAATCATTGTTTTGTTATAGATAAAATAGGAAAATATATATCCATGTATAAATATATTGAATTTATTAATAATAACAAAAAACCCAAAATACAGCACAAAATTATATTATTATTATTATTATTATTATTATATTATTTACTATATAAACAAAGCCATAAAGAAATAAATAAGTTAGTGAATAAATACTTAAAAACCTAATCAAATATTGTCATTTTTATTGTATTTGTGTACATATATGTATATATACTTTAAATAAAAATTAAATTATTTAAATATTTTGGTGATGACATATAGATAAATGACTCCTTTTTTAGCATAAATTAATATTAGAAAGAAAAAAAAAAAAAAGAAAAAAAATATGTATGCTTTTTGCTACAATAAAACAGAACCACAGAACTATAAACAAAAAATAAGTATAACAAAAATAGAATAATTAAAGAATAATTACTACTGGCAGAAGTAGTAATAACTCAGAATTACTGGCCCAACCATGTCGACCATAAAAATCCTCACTGTTGAGCCCCGGTAAGTGTGACAAACTCTCTTCCCAGCATGCCAGTATTAGAAAATCCACAGGTACATAACGCGAGAGCACAGTCATCGATGCTAATGTGCTGGACGTTTTGTTCACGCTTCACAGCAAAGGTTACAGATCTTCTAACTGCAAGGCTTTTACAACCGACTAGTGAGCACTTCTTTCTCCATTACCTGCACTCTCATTTGCCTTGCCTGGCGGGGTAATCAGCAGCCCATGCCGGACAACATGACGCACACACACACACACACACACAGTTCTTGGTTCTAGCGAGCAGGCGTCATTTAAAGGCTTTTTGCTGTGCCCTCTGAAGCAGCATGGGCTCTCTTTAATGGTGCATTGCTCCTGGAGTCCCCGCTGTACCCATGTGTATCTGCCAAGGTCTGGTGTCTGTCTGCTGCTGGGGTATTTTTGGAGGTGTGGTGAGCATCATAAATAATGTACCTGTAAATGATACGCGTCTGGTCTCGCTGACAAATGGAGCAAAAAGGAGGGGGGAAAAGCGATTTGAGAGGGCAAGCCCCATCAAGACATTTTCGCCCTTTGGTAGGAAGAAGAATTGCACCGACTTGCACCCAGAATTTCGTAATGGAGGCATAAAACTGCACAGAAGAGCGAGGAGCATCTATTCCCTAGCGCTCGGTTTGAAGATGCTGATGAATCACATTATAGCAGTGGGACTGGTGCCAATTCTGAAAATGATAGGGGATGAATTGTTGCTAACAAACGATATATATATATATATATCAGTGGTGCGACAGAGGCAAAGTCCTCAAAGTTTTTTGTTTTCAAAGTTTTGTTTTTAAATCAAATGTAAATTCATGTCCCAATTCACGTCATAAACAATTTAAACAATATATTCTTTTTAAAGCTATTCTTTTTTTACTTTGCATTTCACCAAGCTGATTACTCACTAAAAGTTCCGACAGATCATGTTTTCAGGCCATTTTAAGTCTTATTTTGACGTAAAAAGTGCAAAAACAATTTGTTGAGTCAACTTAAAATAATTTGTTCTGCCTTGAAATTTTAAGTTTAGTCAACTCAAAAACAGTTTAGTCAACTTACAACTTAGATATTTGAGTTGACTCAACTTAAAATTTTAAGGCAGCTGGTTACGTACCCAGCTTTTAAGTTTAACAAACTCAAATATCTAAGTTGTCACTTAGTACAACTTAACATTTCAAGTTGACTAAACTTATTTGAGGTAGCAGGGTAACAAATTATTTTAAGTTGACTCAACAAATTGTGTTCTTTTTTTTTACAGTGTGGTTGTATCTAAGTGTGTGAGATGTTTACTCGATGAACACAATGTTAGGTCATATTTATTTTTTAACGTGCAAAAATTTTTGACTCATTGTGCAATGACCTTCATGTTCATTCAGTCTGATTTGCGAACGCGAACCCGCACGAAAAAAGAAGCGGGATTTATTGCATGAACCAATCACAGCCGGTCATAACAAACAAACTCACGGCACGTTTTAGCCGGTCCATTAAAACTCAATGAGCTCAGGGGAGACGAGAGAGACGCAGACTCTCGCTGTAACTTTACCTGCTGGTGGCGCTGTTGCACAATGTTTCTTTAGAAAAACAAGTGATTTATACACTTTTTAATATTGGATTTTGTAATATCTGCATTGTTTTATGTTTGCACTATGAATTCTTTTCTCATCCAATATTTTGAGAGAGCAATGCCTCCCTTGCCTCCTCAGAGGAAACTCCTTTGATGTATATACATATTTATATATGCTGTATGCACATTGGGGGGAAAAAAAAAAAACGATCATCTCATCTTTTCATCCCGCAGTGTTCTCCAGATATCCATTAGACTCATTTTCACACACTTTTTAAGTATCTCTCTTAAGAAGCAGACAGCATATGCTGTCATTTGCTTTTCTCTGAACTGTCGCATATTTTTCCACTGGCCTAACTTCCTTCAGAGCGTTTTAGAGGCTTTTTTTCTGGCTAAAAAAAAAATGGAAGAGTGCTAAATTATAGAATACAATGCACTTTTTGAAAATCTTTCTTACTGATAGATTAGTTGGCCTTTCAGAGATTTCTACCAGTCTCTGAAACAAGGTTGTTCACCTGTTTAAAAGGATTGTGCTTTTACAAAAAAAGCCTTGAGAATGTAAATATAATACATACTTGATGTTTCTAGTATGCAGTGCTTGTGTGGTTTGTTTGTAGTTAGTGTGCAGTCTTATCACAGTGTGCAGGGTTGAAAGAATCTCTTTGCATTTGATGTTGTTTTTCATGGTATCCGATGTATATTGCAATATTTATTCAAATGAACTAAAATTTTAGCCAGATATCTAAATGTAGCCAAATAGATCAAAAATGAACTGTGATAAATAGAGTAAAAATCTTGTAATAAATAAATAAAAAATAATCATATTATTACAAGTCTATCTACCTATCTGTCTATAGGGAGAACATGAGATGGGAGTTTTTTGACATACCCTAACTGTCATAAACCGGAACAAAAACAGTTCAGGCAGAGTAAGACATGACGAGCGTTTGACATTCAAAAGTATACAAATTGTATTATTTTTATGAAAATAACCGATTGTTTCGATAGATAAGACCCTTCTTCCTCGTCTGAGATCATTTACAACCACATTTGGGATCGTTTGAAGCCACATTTAAACTGCATTTTGGAAGTTCAAAATCGGGGCACCATATCAGTCCATTATATGTGTCACGAATCTGGTCGGTGTCCCGTTGTCCGCTCACCACCAGATGTCACTCTCACCTCACCTACACACTCTGACTGTTGCACCACACTCCGGACTGCATCTCCCATCCTCCACCGCACTGATGGCGTCAGCCCCCGTGACCAATCAGGCGTTCTGTAAAAGCCCCGGTCCTTCCCAGTGCACTTCACGGATTGTTGTGTTGTTGTATTTCTTTCGTTAGCGTTTTCCTAGTTTCCTTGTTTCCCAGTGTTTAGTTCTCTTGCCTGGCCCATCCCGTTTTCGACCTTACGCCGCCTGCCTTTTCGGACTATCGCTCTTGTTTATTGGACTACTCTCTTCAACTGCCTGTGATATACCTGTCTGCTCCCGTCTCGACCCTGCCTGTACGACCATGTCTTTGTCTGGAAATATCAATAAAAGCTTGCGTATGGATCCGCTCGCCTCTCGTCATTCACTCTCCGTTACAATATGTGAAAAATCCTGAAATATTTTCCTCAAAAAACATAATTTCTTTACAGCTGAAGAAAGAAAGACATGAACATCTTGGACGACAAGGGGTGAGTACATTATCTGTGAATTTTTGTTCTGAAAGTGGACCTCTCCATTAAATAACTGTATATATACTGTTTTATTCATGAATGTGTAATATTTTACAATTTTTTAAACAAATTATGAGCTCTAAAAGATTTTCGGAATTTGTACAACTCTTTTGCTTTAGACCATCTATTAATGTTAAAACTTAAAATAAAATGTTAAGTTTACCACTGCATTTTTTGGAAAAATGCAGTTATTTTCAAAACTTCAATGTGCTGTTGTTATAACAGAACTTCATTATTGTTTATTTAATTCTAACAAATAAGTTCTTGTTAAAAACTAAGCAATTTGCTTATAATTTCCGCACAGGAGAGACTTGGTGTTGTTTCCAAACAAAAGCAAATATATCGGTACTGGTATCGGTATCAGTATCGACATCGACATCTGCTATCAGCCAAAATGAGTTGAAAAATATTGGCATATTAGCAAAAATCCAATATCGTGCATCCCTATTAATCAGCGTGGTGAAATTTTAAGTAAATCTGTGTGTCTATGACCAGTATTTACCGAGCTTTGATGACTAATGATCAGCAAAATTCAAAAATAGTTAAAAGTTAAATAGTTAAAGCTGAACATAATTTTAACAAATAAAATATATTGCTTCAACTGTTACTGCCTTGAGTTATTCTGGAATCGATGTAAAATGCTTAGAAACATTGAACTGAACCAACTCCAATGCCATTTCTACTAGACAATTATTAATAACCTCTCATATAAGTCAGAAAATAAAGAGATCACAAAACTAATCTAATGACAAGCTTTTAGGAAAACTAATGGCCGGCATAATTATTGTGAACATATGGCGTATAATGCTGCATTCACACCATGTTGTAATTACCGTAATTTCAAGACGTCAACACGTGACGTTCTACTCAGTGTTGTTTACATCCTCAGACTCAGAATTACGTGGTTCGATAACAACACTATCAACGCTAAAATAGGCTCAACCTGTGGTGGTCAGGTGATACAAGTCTTAGTTCATCAGTGACGAGGATGTGAACGCTTTTAACAAGTTAGAATCTCGTAATTACGACATGGTGGGAAAGCAACGTAATATTCAATATATTGCCTAGTTTGTATAAAGTGTGACATCATTCAAAGGTACAAGAAAACAGGTGAAAATAGAGTGCAAATTCAAGGCAAATACAGAAGAAACTAGGGTTTATAAAAGAACACGCCAACTAAATCTGAATTCTGACTCGTATTATGTCTAAGGATGCTTGTGCTGTAATCCATCCTTGGATTTTCCATGTAATATTCATCAGGCTGAGTTTGCTCACTTGCCACAGAAAAACCTTGAGGTATTTTCAGGCCTGCCAAAAAGTGTGTCTGCGTGTGTGATGTAAGACTCGCAGGCAGTGTGTTAGGATGAGCTGGGTCTCAAAGCAGTTCTGGATGTAGTCTGTCGTAATCTCCTCCCATCTGCTAAAGGAGCTGCTCTCCCTGCACAGCGCCCGGCTCTGGCCCGCCCCATCTGGGCTTTTCGGACACTCCAACGTGCTACCCTGACCTGTGTGAACTTGTGTGTGTATCGGCATTACTGTGTCTGTTATGTTGTACGTTTCTGTTTTATTGCACACTGTGGGGCTCAAATGCAACCACAAGGATTGTAAAACGAATATGAGGCAAAGCCAACTGTACCCAGGAGAAAAAGTGTATAATAAACCTTATAAATATGCTTTAATGAAAATATAAAAGTATATTGTTAGGGCATAGAAAATATTAGACGTTATCTAAAAGTGACACAACCTCCCTCTTGGAACATCCTCGCTTAAAAACGGATTGTAAACCATTTAAAATTCTATTCAAATGAATAATTATTGAATGTATAATTATTATTATACATTTAAAAAAACAGTTTATACACTTAAAAAAACAGTACGTCCACCTATAGAAGCCAATAAATATGTGTGTGTATAAAGTAGATCTACAAATTTATCTTGTCCTTCATGTGTAAGAAGGTGAGACTGACAGTTTTTTTGGCGTGTGTGGCTCGCACATGTAAGATGAAATATGTCCTCGTGTGTCCTGAATATGATGGACGTATTGTGTGTGTGTGGCACTGGAGAACATGATAGCTTTAATGAGATGGCTGCATATGAAGGACTGTCATTAGTGTTGAGAGAGGCAGCAGCCTGGTGATTGCAGTGATTTGGCTCTGCTCTTTTTGACCTGTCCGACCAATCAGAGCACCTCGAGAGCCCGCTTCAGAGCCCATGCAATCAGCCACTACATTGGCCCACTTAGCAACAGCTGCCCAGTAAAACCGAGTATACATGTAAGAACAATGTTCTCCAGCAATCATATGCAACAGATGTAGTACGATGTGGCTGAAATAACACAAAATCAATGTAATGTCAGCATTTACTCACCCTCATCTCTTTCTTAACCTGTAGACTTGTCTTCATTCCGAAGATCACAAAAGGAGATGTTTAGTCAAAGGTTTATGCTGCACTTTTGCATAAAATGAAAGTCAATTGGGTGTGATACCGTCAAGCTCCAAAACAGCGAAGAGCTCAAACGACGCTAGCAAAACAATGGTCATGGGCTCGATTCCCATGATAAAGCATGTAACTTGAATACAAACTAAAGGGCTGTTCATACCATAGATGATAACTATAACTAATTGTTCTAAGTCTGTTAGAATAGGACTATCCACATCACAACAATAACAGAAACTGAGAATTTTTTTTTTTCCAGCTGATGAACAATAAAAACATTGACAGCCAATCAGAATCCACCTGATTTTAAAACGTCTGATTTCAAATTTGGCATAGTGCAATCACTTTTGACACATTTGGCAACCAATCGTTTATGCCACATTTGGCCTGACTATTTATGAAAAAATGTGCAGCTTAAAAATTCTTCTAAATATTTATTTTTGCATTACACAGGGGAGTTTGAGCATATGATGGTGAGTAATTGTGACAGAATCATCTTTTTTCAAAAAGCCTGTTTCCGCTAATGAATAAAAGAATTTAAAAAAAGATAACTGCGACTTTTTATCTCTGAATTTTGACTTTTTTTCTCAGAATTGCACGGTTATATCTCGCAATTGTGTCTTTCTTTTTGAAAACTGCGAGTTTATATCTCGCAGTTCTGATTTTATAACTTGCAATTTGCAAGTTTATATCACACAATTCTGAGAAAAAAAGTCAGAATTGGGAGTTTGTATTACACAACTCTGAGATATAAACTCATAATTACGAGAATAAAAATTGAGAATTGCAAGATATAAACTTGCATTTGCGAGAAAAACGTCTGCAAGATATAAAAAAAGAAATTGTGAGAAAAAAGTCAGAATTGTGAGATACAAACTCGCATTTGAGAGAAAAACGTCTGAATTGTTATATACAAACTCATTTGCGTGAAAAAAAGTCCAAATTGCAAAATATAAACTCAAAATTGCAAGAAAAAAAGTCAGAATTGTAAGATAAAAGCTTAATTGCGCGACAAAAGTCAGAATTGTGAGATACAAACTCAAAATTGTGAGAAAAAAGTCAGATTTGCGCAATATAAACTTGAAATAACGAGGAAAAAAGTCCGAATTGCGAGATGCAAACTCATTTGCGTGAAAAAAGACAGAACTGTAAGATATAAACTCAAAATTGCAAGAAAAAAAGTCACATTTGTGAGATATAAACTCAAAATTGTGAGAAAAAAGTCACGATTGTGAGACAAACTCATTTGCATGAAAAAAGTCAGAATTGTGAGATACAAACTCGCATTTGTGAGAAAAAAAGTCTGAATTATGAGTTTTTATCTCACAATTCTGACTATAGAACTTGCAATTACAAGTTTTTTAAAGAAAAAAAGTCAGAATTGTTGTTTGTATTATGCAGTTCTGAGGAAAAAAGTCAGAATTGAGAGACAAATTTGGAATTGCGAGAAAAAAAGTCTGAATTGCAAGATACAAACACATTTGCAAGAAAAAAGTCAGAATTGTGAGATACACAATTCTGAGGAATAAATTCGGAATTGCGAAATAAAAAGAACTGAGATTGTGCAATTCTGACTTTAAAACTTGTGAGTTTTTATCTCACAATTCTTAGGAAAAAGTCACAATTGCAAGATATGAACTTGCGAGAAAAAAGTCAGAATTGTGACTCGCAATTACCTTTTTAAATTTTTCATTCAATGGCGGAAACGGGCTTCCATAGTGAACTGTTGCTTTAACCAATCTGAAAGCAATACCAGTGATTCTATGTAGGGTTAACGGTAGGTGTGATAAGAGTCTTTGAAAGAGAAAACACAAATAGCAACATCCACGCTATTCAATCTGACTTGTGTTTTCCAAACTCTTTAGTCTGAGATAGAGAAAAACAAGTTTCATCAACCTATCTTCAGTCTTCCCGCTTGATACAAGCAGATAAACCATTATGAGAATGGCAGGCTGCAACCCTGTCACCTTTGTCCATGCCTTTCGCTAAGGAAAAAAGCAAGAAGAGTTTGTTTCTCAAGGTGATTGTAGCAGTGATAAGGGAGCAGTTCTTATTAGGGGTGACAGCAAAGGGGCTGTGGCGGCAGTACTGACTGGATAACCTTGTGCCTGCTCACCCTTCTGAGCCAGGCTCCTCTGCCTTGCCTCGGCGGGGACACAATCTGCTGGCTGGAATTACCTCGCAGCTGGAGGAAAACTAAACATGATTTCTGACCTTTACTTCTTGTGTTCAACAGTAACCTTTGGTGGTCCGCTCGCACAGACGGGCTGAAATGAATTCCCGACCGCTGCGTGTGCGATTACGTGCATGTTGAGGCTGACAATGACGAGAAAATCAGCGGTTGAAAGATGTTCCTTCACTTGCCGTCCTCTGACTGGGAACCTGCTAGCTTGAAATGTTAATTGAAGTCAAATTGCTTCTACAGCGTTTGGAAAACTTAAGTTAATGTAGCCACTAAAGCTAATGCAAACTTTAAGAGATATTACCCAAAAGTGAAAATTCTGACATTAATTACTCACCCTCATGTCATTCCAAACCTGTAAGACCTTCGTTCACCTTCCAAACACAAATTAAAATGCTTTTGATGAAAGTCCTCGGATTTCATCAAAAATATCTTAATTTGTGTTCCAAAGACAAACAAAGGTCTTACAGGTTTGGAATGACATGAGGGTGAGTACTTATTGACAGAATTTTCATTTTTGGGTGAACTATACCTTTAACACTCCATTTGAAAGTATATATCCATGAAGCAGATGCCATGATACACTGTATCTTGAGCTACTTTATTTTTGTTATGCCAAATGTAGCTGGTGATCTTACTGCAAACGTTGATACTCTGTTAGAAACGACATTTCATTGCATCAGCCATGTGAATATATCTTCAAGCAAAGCTTTATTCTTAGTCCAGGTGTATAGATGACTCACAGAATATTAGGTGGATGGGTTTTACAACATGCAACTTAGCCTATGCTGGTGTGTAAAGAGGATTAGCATATATTTTTCAGACATTTGGACTACTCAAGTGTAATCGAAAGGAGTAATCTGTACACCTCTTTTCTCTTTTCTGAGGAAAAGCTACAATTACTTCTGCCGTATTCGTTCTTTTCTGCTTATTATAAGCTTATTCCGCCAACAGCTTCTTTTAGCATGCAAGCTAGAGCGCTTGTGCATGTTGAACGAGGGTTCCTTCCGACGAACTCATTATTCCGCAGTGCTCACCCCACTCACTGACACACTCCACATCTACCCCTGACTGTCACATCCGAGCAAATTCATGCAATTGTGCCCACTATCCTTTAGACTGGAGATAATGCAGGCATGGTGAAGTGCGGCTAAATCTTAACCACAAGTGGAACCTAGCAGTTAGTCAAGGCGCTGAGGGGAAAATTGACCTGTTCCATTTTAGTTGAGAGGTTGAGCATGTGCATGTTTTTCAATATGTGTTGAAGCACAAGATTGTGGTGAAATTTTCGTTTGACATAAATTGGACCATGGACTATTTTTAACAATGCCCTTAGTACCTTTCCAGGTCTTGAATGTGGTAGTTGCAATGCTGTCTATGAAGGGTCAGAAGCTAACGGATTTCATCAAAAATATCTTAATTTGTGTTCCGAAGATGTGTTCTTACAGGTTTAGAATTCCAAATGTAAGGCAGGATTCTAAACATGTAATGATATGATTGTGAGCGCACACAAATAAACGTAGTGTCTTTACAGATTCAAAAGATTTATTACTTTTATCTGTATGGCTAAAAATGACGGAGTATTTTAAGTGCAAGTGACCGCACCGCGCTACTGTTCAGCCATTACCACATAGACCAGCCGTTAATGATCTGTCCGCCACGGACTGCGTGACTTCGCCACTTCCTGTGGACTAATAATCTAATAAAATTTTGGTCGAACAAGCTTTTTCTCGTTGACTAACGGTTAGTCGACTATTAGGGGGCAGCCTTATTCCATGGACCATGGAGTTTTGGAAAACCCATATACTGTACTGACTAGGAGAACTTCTGTTATTTCTAGGCTAGGAGGGAAAGTTAAGACATGAAACCTGTCATTGGGATGATTCCACTAAAAAAGACAAGATGGTTGGTGTTGGGGGCATCTGCTCAAGGGGGTGGGACTTTGTGGGGGTAGAAGATCAAAGTGACTAAAGCTGATTTATCCTGTGTTAGGGCTCAAATGCCTCTGAGAGGCATTGAACAGCCCTTCAAAAAGCAATAGCAGCCACCTTTATATCCAGCCTGTGCCAGTCATCAGGCCTGCCTGTGAAGCAAAATCAATCTGTTTCATATCGGAGATACCAGGGGAGAGGGAGAGAGAGTGTGTATGTGAGTGTACAATCTGTCCCCAAAGCTCTTTTTAATGACACATGCTGCATAACAGAGCAAGGATAGAAAAGTGTTCAATAAGGCAAACATGCTGTTATCTGGAGATGAGGACTAATATAAAAAGGCTCAGATGGTACAGAGGGAGTTGTCAATCAAACACGCTTTAATTTCTATTTTCAAATTCCCTTCCTTTTCTCCTCAGCATGGACACACTTGCTTGGGCAGAAGTCCTTTAAATTCTCGCTAACAAAACAGCCTTGGAACAGGAACCACCCAAAGAATATTAGCACACAGCCAAAAGCATGTTGTTGGCAATGGTTACAACCACTTAAGTCATCCTCATGAATTCAAAAATGCACACTGTTCGTTTAATGATAACCCACAATATTAAGTTAACTAGGCAGCATGTCAATCAGGTGAGCTTCCTTCTAATCCATGACCGTACGCAGATTGAAATGATTAAAAAAAACCATCTAGAAGAGCAATTTAATCACATTAGCTGTATAGACTTAATAACTACTGACAGAAAGCCCTTGTGGGGAAGGTTCCTTGAGGTTTAGAAGGTCTTTCCTTTGTTTTTCTTTGAACAGGTGTGGTGACCTTTCAACCACTTAATGAGATTACGAGCATAATTAGAACTGGAGCCACTGAGGGTCCCAACAGTCAACCCACTTGAACTCGAGAGAATAACCAGTGTCCATCTGGGTGCCACCTCGGAATTAGAGAAAGCAACGTAATTAAGTCCTAACGCATGGATCCTCAACTACTCTAGGGACTAGAGGACGTGCCCATGAAGAAGAAGCAGCATTAGTGTATATAGCTTGCCTAAAGCAGTAGCAAGTCTGTCGAAGCAGGACACTCTAGGATTGGCCTAGGGTTGGGAAAGAAATCCCCGGCAACCATTAAAGTCACAGTGGTGTTGGATTGCTCCTGGGGTGCTACTCTGAGCTGTTCATTTAGGATGATGTGCAACTATTGGGCCTGACCTAAGCACACTCTCCATCTCCAACATGGTCACTGAGAGGAAGGCAATAAGGGACCCAAGGAAACCCAATGGGTGCCTAGGGAGCGCTAAGGCTGGCCACTCACAGGGAAGTCCAAAGACAGCAAAGTGTCAGAGTCAATGCGAACACACACCTCTACAATGGCAAAATCAATGGGGTTTTATGAGGCATCAATCTCCTCCACAAAGGCCTGCTTGTCTACTGCTGGGATGGACCACTGGATGTGGGACTTTGACATTCGCCATTTTCCAAAAATTGCCAGGGAAGGCTTTTTGAGACTTTGTTGTCCCATGTCTGGTGGTTTATCTCATTCCCTTAAAGATTCTTATGTTTGCCAGGTGATCAGATTGGGAGCATTTTTTACAAAAGACAGTAAGGGTCATTGATTTTTATAGTACCTTTGGAATAACAAAAGAATATATTCTTCTTAGTTGTCCGTTTATATCAGTGGTGTCTAAACTCAGTCCTGGAGGGCCGGTGTCCTGCAGAGTTTGGCTCTAACTTGCCTCAACACACCTGCTGGGAAGTTACTAGTGTGCCTAGTAAGAGCTTGATTAGCTGGTTCAGGTGTGTCTAATTGGGGTTGGAGCTAAACTCTGCAGGACACCGGCCCTCCAGGACCGAGTTTGGGCACCCCTGGTTTAGATGAAGGAGGGGCAAGTCTACTCTTGGAGGGCCACTATAGATTTCAGTTCCAAATCTAATTAAACACACCAATTTTTCGAGTAAGACTCAAAAGACTTTCAAAGACTGAAGACTTTGTTCAGGTGTGTTTGATTAGAGAAGAAACTAAATTCTGTGGAACAGCTGCCAAACCCCGATTTAGAAAAATACCTGTTTTGCTCTCTTTTACACCTTTCCAGGTTCAATAAATCCTCCACCACAGGATGTTTGCGTAGGTGATTCCAATAGACGGATCTATTTACAGTAAACAGCAGTTCACATGCTAGAGACCCAGAGTTAAGGGTCTTGGCAAGTGTCCTGGAATATAATTGATTGTTAGGCAAGTTGTGCATCCTCAGCCAACCTCACTCTACCTTCCCCCCAACATCTATCCCTATGGCATTTACACCTTTTGTTTACAATATGCCCCTTGATTTGACCAGACATCGAGTTGGGGGTCTGAGGCTCCCGTTTCAATATCTAAGCTAATTACTTTTTAATTTACAGCGTGCCGTTAATGGGTTTGGCAGGGGGGGGCGAGGTTAGACAGGCAGCAGAAGCCACTTCCCTTCCATTCACTAGCACCATGGACTCCTTAATTAAATGAATAATCTGGGCATCCATCAGATAGACGGAGAGTCAGAAAAAGAATTGTGAAGATAGGAAGGTAGGTCAGTAAACCCCTGCTGAAAAGACCCCATGCAAAATTATGGTGATTTAGCAGGTGGAACATGATCCTTCCGGAACTAAATAATGAAAAGAGTCTATACCAAGTATACCAAAAACTTATATTGGGTACCAGCATCCAAAACACAACGAACACTGGTTGCCAGTTTTGCTGATCTTTTCAGTTGGGAGAAAGGAGAGTAAAGTTCACAAAAGATACATCAAGAAAAAAAAAGAACTAGACAACTACCTCCACGGCTCTCGCTGTCAGCTGGCTTCACCTGGATGGGGCGAGTCATCTGGAAGAAGAAAAACAGTGCAGACAAGACAAGGGGTTAGTTCAGGCACAGGCATCCACTGTCACACAATAATCCAACAGCCTCAAACTATCCATCACAAAAAATCCAAAATTTTGATCAAATGCAAAGATCTACATGTCGGATTGCCTGGCACATGGCTGTTAAACATACAAAACACAAACGTGGAGATTTGTACCATCATGACTTTGGTTTACTCGTACCTTGTTTCTATTTTTGACGTGCTGCACAGCTACTCTGAAATATCCCATCTGAACTATCCTGTGTTTGCATTGACTACTATTTTATTTAAGCATTCAATCAGTGTCAGGGCATATGGGGACATAGCCAGGTTTCTGAACATACCTCCAGGCAAAACCCTAAAGGCACCCATGATACAGTTCACTCAGAAACCATACTGCTAATGCTCCAAACAGCTACTATAGGTATAGCTCCAATCTACTCATAGGTAAAGACTGAAATCTCTAAAAACTTCGAGCCAGAATTACGCTTCACCAAATCAAATGTCTTTCTTTCTTCAGTCGAAAAGAAACTTATTTTTTTGAGGAAAACATTCAAGGATTTTTTTTCCATATAGTGGACTTCAGAGGGATCAACCGTTTGAAGGTCGAAATTGCAGTTTCAATTGAAAATGGCCAATTGTTTCACTAGAGAAGACCCTTATTCCTCAGCTGGGATCATGTAGAGCCCTTTGAAACTGCATTTTGGACCTTCAACCTGTTGGCCACCACTTAAGTCCACTATATAGAAAATATCCTGGAATGTTTTCCTCAAAAATCTTAAGTTCTTTTTGACTGAAGAATGAAACATACGAACATCTTGGATGACAAGAGGGTGAGTAAATTATCAGGACATTTTTATTCTGGAACTCAACTAATCCTTTGAAGTCCATCTCCCCTCAAAAAATCTCTGGTCTCATCAGCAAGCTTTTTTGTGTTTGCTTCGCAGTGCTCGCTTGGTTACAGTCTCTAGCGATGGTGGCAAAGAGGAAGTGAAATGCAACAACAATTAAAGTGGAGGCAGTTGCGAGAGAGAGAGAGAGAGAGAGAGAGAGAGAGAGAGAGAGAGAGAAAGAGATCAATGAAGCCCTATTGATCCCTGCCCCTTAGGCTGTGGAGAGTGTCTGGCAAGGAGGGATTCTGTGGGTAGAAGGCTCACGGTAATCTACTAAAGCCTGATAAGAATGGCATTTGTTGGATTAGATGCCTCTGTCATCACAGTTTTTGTGCTCCGCATTTCGCTCAACAATTTTTTCCCATTATCCCTGTAAAGGTTGAAGTTTGACTGGTTCTTATTCCACAAACTTGAGCGAAACAGAAAGAAAAAATACATATATTTTTGTTTGTTTGTTTTCCTTCTTTAGCCCGTCGTTCAAGGATTCAAACGGATTTTGCTCCAGGATCAAAGGATGTTCAAAGGGTTTTTCTATTCTCCCATTTATTCCTACCTGGGGATGTAATGTAGGAAGGAATACCATAAGTGTGGACTATCGGAGCAGTACAGCAACTTTATAAAGTGACTTATTAATATTTTATGTCCTTTCTAACTTGCGATAATGTTGCTGATTAATATAAAGTTTCAAAGTTACGGGTACATTCAAGACTACTTTCTTTAATTGTTGAAAAACAGGACAGATCCTGTCCTAAAGGCATACTTTACACTATAACATCCATTCCCCAGCATCATATTCCAATGGGGGCTTTCTATCGATCCAAAACAAACTGCTAATAGCAACACAGCAGGCCCAGTTTGCATGAAAAAGAGCCAAGAGCTGTGCGGAGATTTGCGACAAGATTACCCAAATTCGCGAAGTGCCCTTTGCAGACTCCCCAGCCATCTGTAACCTGAAATTAAGCCTTTTTGAATGCCGCAGCAACTTCCGTCTCACGTCGACGCCAACTCGAGAGCCAGGGAAACGTCTGAAAGACGACAGGATCAACATTTTGTCTTTCTCCTCAACATATTTTCTTTTACTGTCCAATTGTGGGGGGGGGGAGCAAACTGAAAAAGGTCAGTTTTAAAGACAGGCCAGTCCCATAAAAGCATGACTTGTTCAAGGAGAAACACCATAATGGGATTTTAAAATGCCTTAATAACATGCTGATATATGAGGAAGAGGGCCAGGCCAGATTCATTAAGTGTTAAACGTATCCATTTTCACCTTGAGGAACCGAATAACCTTCCTTGGAGAAATTATTCCATAAATTTACCCATCGTAAATAATAACTAGCAGGGTCTAAGTCTTTGTGCGAAGGGGAAAAGGCAAAAGATGTAATTCTTCTGAAGGTCGGAGTTCAGTAGCTTTGTCGGTTACAGGAAAAAGTTCGAAAAACAAATCAAATTGTCTATTTGAAATACATTATGACATTGCAATGAGCGGCATTTTTATCCTCATATGTTCTCAAAAACAATCCAATAGACAATTGTAAGATATAACCATTCCAAACAAATCATCTGACAAACACAAACAGTGGCCCACATTAGACAAAACAGACACTTTTATAGATACAACGCAATATGCATGCAACCCTCTGCCTGGTAATAAAGGAGATTCTGTTTTGCAATGGAATGCATTCAGAACTACCTCATATCTGGAAACACCATCAGTGAGATGTATTCCTAACACATCGGACTTTTGTGTAAGGTTTATGGATTCACCTCTCTAACTAGTCACTGTCCTGGTCATAAAATGCTGGTGTAATGGTCTATTTGTTTTCCTAAGAGCAATGTGTTTCTCCCTTGTACATTTAGTATCGACGGAACTCAGTTTATTGCATTTTTCTCACCTCTAATGGGATGGCGTACACTTCAGGTACACACATTTACTCGTACACGCATACATTCGCAAGAATACTTTACACCTTGGGCATCAAGTTTGTAGGTAGAAATGGGTTATATGCAAATAATTAACACTATCAAATAAAATAAATATATTACATATAATATAGTTCATTATAAAGGCGATTCAAAGAATTGTTTCTAAATGTTAGAAATGTACTGCCGAAAACTTGTTACAAAAAAGACTGTGAACTATGTAGTTCTGAATTATGGAGTTAAACAGTTTTTCACCATGTTTCTGAAATCAAGCCTCGATGACACACTAGAGCCGCTGAGCTTGGGCCCGTCCTTAGCACATAATAACTAGAGTGCTTTACCATCCATGGTTCACCCGCTCAATCGCGAGTTACTGTTATTACCGTTAGTTACAACAGCCTGCAGTTTGCTAGCTAGCTATGCCTTCGAAACGTAAACGTGTTATCACCTGGTTGCGATCATTTACAAAACAGCTCTGTCATCCAATCAGGTTGTAGCAGTATTTCTCAGTTGAAAGAGGTGGCGTGGTTTCAGCGCAGTTTCACGTCCCCAGCGATTGAGAGCAGAGAATACTGCTTACTTTATCAAGATTCTGCTGACTTATTTTATTTACTTACCATTACTAATCATTCAAATTTGGCTGGGTGGTAAATAATAAATTTTTCTGTGGTGTGACAAACTCAGAACACATATTTAACATTACTTTAAAAATTAAAATATATGAGAAATTAAACATGACCTTTGAATAATTTGTGATGAACAGTCTATAGAATGTTTGTAGGAGAGTAAGTAAAAAATAAAATATTAAATAAATGATACTAACATTTAGTATAATGAAATACTTTAAATATCAATTTCTACCAGTGTTGTTATTGTTAAAAAGATGGAAATTCTGTTATTATTACCTCACTCTCAAGTAGTTGCAAATCTTTATTAGTTTCTTTCTTCTGTGCAACATAAAAAGATATTTTGAAAAATGGTGATAACCATAGTATGAAGAGGGGAATAAAAAACTATGGAAGTCAATGGGGACCAGCAAATATTTGATTACCAACTTTCTTTTTGGGTGATCTACAGTAGTCAACATTTGAAGTGGATCAAAAAAAGTTAATCAAACTTGTCCTAAGACAAGAACGGGTATTGTTTTGGTTTTAGGACAACTTTGATGAAAGGTTTTTAACCACTTTGAATGTTGACTACTGTATTCCTGTAACTAACACAAACTAAAACCGTTAAAATCATTTGTTCATTAAAATAAAGCTGACATAAAATCTAATTATTAAATGAAAAAAATTGGCACGTTTACTGTAGCCTGAAAGCACTAAAACTAAACCTGAAAAAAGTTAAATTAAATATTTACAAAAACTAAAAAAAGGGCATAATAATACTAAAATATAAACATTAAAATGAAAACTGAAAACGTAAAATCTAATTAATACTATAATAGTATATAAAGAATATCTGACCTATTTGTGACCCTGAACCACAAAACCAGTCATAAGGGTACATTTTTTGAAATTGAGGTTTATACATCACCTGAAAGCTCAATAAATAAGCATTCCATTGATGTATGGTTTGTTATGATAGGGCAATATTTGGCCAAGACGCAACTGTTTAAAAATCTGAAATCTGAGGGTGCAAATCAGCTTTAAAGTTGTCCAAATGAAGTTCTAAGCAATGCATATTTCTAATTAAAAAGTAAGTTTTGATATATTTACAGTAGGAAAATTACAAAATATTTTCAAGGAACATGATCTTTACTTAACATCCTAATGATTTTTGACATAAAAAAAATTTATCATTTTGACCCATGCAATGTCATTTTTGGCTTTTTGGCTACAAATATACCTGTGCGATTTACAACCGGTTTTGCCCAGGGTCACATTTAATAAAGTGGTGGGGACATAATCGACAAAGGCCATCCTAACCATAAATGACTTCTATGCTGTAAACGCTCATTTCACACACATTTGCATTCAACAGAAACAAAACGACCAACGGTTGACAAACTTGTGCTGTCGTCAGGGAAAGCATTCATTTAGCTTCAGTCCTGAGAGAGTTCACTACGCTTCTCTGCTTCTTTTGTGCCTTTATTGCCCAAGCGTTCTTTACTCATAAGATAAAACGAATGAGTTGGCCTTATGCTGCGTTCCTTGCAAAAACAACAACAACAACAACTAAAACACGTGTTCTAATTGTGATAGATTCAAGAAGGTTTCCACTCGGAATGGCGAATGAGCAAATGCACCGAGGTCCAGGACAAAAACAGAGGGATGGAGGGGGCTGTAGAGGATGGAAGGCAAAGGAGAACTGCCTGCAACTGCCAGATAAGATTGCTTCTCAGTTGAGTGGCATTTCCAGAGCCGTGACTCCACCCTATTGCTCCCTCACATATGCTGGCGGAAACGCACGCTTATACGTTTCCCGCCCGCAGCAAAAGCGCCGGCGTCCCTGTGTTTGCCAATCTGTTGTTTAAACTCAGCGGAACAATTCAAATCCCCACGTCCCAACAGGAGTGTGTCAGTTGCATCTCGTTTGGGATGATGCACACGATCCTCCGGTCCCCAGCAATCCCGACCGGGAATGTATTCTTCGGGATTTCCGACGTAGCTACGGGAGCAACTGTCTCTTTGTCCTTGTCATCTGTTTCTTTAAGCACACAATACTCGATAATCATGTTGTTTGCTGTGCTGCTGTCTTTCAAAAGGGGGAGCTATCAAACAGGGTAAACAAAATACAGTGGGGGATATGAAACAGCCATTCTCCTGAGAGACAGTCTGTTCTCCTGTAGTGATGTTTGATTAGGCACCGCTGTGCTGGGGTAGATAGAAATTCAGAACAAGCTGCTCCGAGCAAATCGGGACTGTGCCTCCGTCTGATGAATGCGAAATAATTCCCGTATTTGTTTTACGCCGTTCTGTCATAAATTGCGTACGGGACAAACGTGGATGAAATTTATGGTTTGCTGTTGTTTTACAAACTGTGAATGAGAAAAAGACAATATTTTCCATCGCAGCCAAACAAGGGTGTTTATAGTACGCTGTTATTTTTCCAGGTCAGTGGCGTCGTAGAGTCACGGCTTGCAGAATCCTGTTAAAAACAGACTTTGAGCTTTGCTCACCTGCTGGGTTGTATGTTCAGACGGCGTTTCGCACCACATCCCTTTTTTCCGTTCGCATGTATTATTAAAATGCTTCACAACTTGTAACAGTTCAGTGCTTTAAAGAATTTTAGAAATCAGATAGTACTTGAAGCACATAGATAGTATACAGTGGTATGCGAAAGTTTGGGAACTCCTTGCAGAATCTGAAAATGTGAACAATTTTAACAAAATAAAAGAGATCATACAAATTGCATGTTATTTTTTATTTTGTACTGTCCTGAGTAAGATATATAACATTAAAGATGTTTACATATAGTCCACAAGACTAAAAAATAGCTGAAATTAAACTTAATTAATTTTAATACTGTGTGTGATTACCTGGAAGATCTACGACTGTTTTTTTTTGTTTTGTGATGGTTGTTCATGAGTACCTTGTTTGTTCTGAACGGTTAAACTGAGATTCTGCAGAACACCTGCAGATTCTTTAGTTTTCCAGCATCTTTTACATATTTGAACCCTTTCCAGCAGTGACTGTATGATTTTGAGATTCATCTTTTCTCACTGAGGACAACTGAGAAACCCATATGCAACTATTACAGAAGGTTCAAACATTCACTGATGTTCTAGAACAGGGGTGCTCAATCCTGCTCCTGGAGATCTACCTTCCTGCAGAGTTTAGTTCCAACCCTGACCAAACACACCTGTCTATAATTATCAAGTGCTCCTTCAGATCCTAATTAGTTGGTTCAGGTGTGTTCAATCAGGGTTGGAGCTGAACTCTGCAGGAAGGTATATCTCCAGGAGCAGGATTGAGCACCCCTGCTCTAGAAGTAAACACGTTGCATTAAAAGCCGGGGGGTGAAAACTTTTGAACAAGATGAAGATGTCCAAATTTTTCTTATTTTGTTGAAATAGAATTTTTTTTTCCATTTAGTTCAGCCCTTCGGAAGCAACAGAAGATACATGCATGTTTCCCTGAAGAAAAATGAAGTAGAATATACCTTGGTCTTCAAATTCAAAAAGTTTTCACCCCCCGGCTCTTAATGCATCGTGTTTCCTTCTGGAGCGTCAGTGAACGTTTGAACCTTTTTTAGTTGTCCTCATCCTGATCATCCAGATAAACACACACCATTAAAGGGGTCATCGGATGCCCATTTTCCACAAGTTGATATGATTCTTTAGGGTCTTAATGAAAAGTTTATAATATACTTTGGTTAAAAATTCTCAATGGTTGTGTAAAACAACACCCTTTTTACCTTGCCAAAATCAACTCTTCAAAAATCATCTCCTTCTGCAAATGAGCTCTGCTCACCCCGCCCCTCTCTTTTCTCGGTGGAGAGACGAGCCTGTTTACTTTAGCCACGTTTAGCTGCTAAACTTGCTAACTAGCACATTATTAGGAAAGGTGATCGCAAAGATTCATAAAAAAACCCTTATACTTACTTCTGCTGTAAGTAAAGCATTCGTGATGAATGATTTGCGTGAACACAGACGGATGTATGTAGATCGGGAGGCGCATTCCCTTCACAAACACACGTAATCTACTGCATCTTCAGCGGCTCAGATGTCGGGAGTAAATGACGACCACTATGTTCATTATTACATCCAGCAACACAACACCTCAATCGCTCAATCTGAGATATTCTTGTCTAACACCTTGTACATCTCTACTCCAGCATTGAAACAAAGAGGGTGGACTGTTACAGCTGATCTGAGGTAAGACGCTCATGTCAATCAACTATCGTGGGAGCGGCCTCTGTGGGTGTGACGCCACAACGACAGGCATCTGAGAATGGCTCGATTTGAAAAAGGGGATATTATTTTTACAGATTAATTAAAAACCACTGCATGAATTTTTATCATTATAGGGTAGATTTGTACATACACTGCCAACACACATTAATGTTCAAACAACATGTAAAAGTGAACTTAGCATCCGATGACCCCTTTAAGAACCAAGGGTTCCCAAACTTTTGAAGGGCAAATGTTCCCTAAAATACCCTTACTTGATAATTACAATGTTAATATTTGTTTGACCGATTTCAAACAAATATTAAATTTAAAAAATAAATGAATAAATAAAAAAAATGTTAAAAACTAGTGATAATTTCAAAACTACAGCAACCCTGCTGTGAACAAGCTTGTTTGATTAAGAGTCGGGCATCTTGTGTATGCGTGTGTGTGTGTGTGTGTGTGTGTGAGGGAAAGAGTGTGCCCGTGGTTTGGCTGGAGTTTAACAGTGAGATAACAGCCTATTCCCTGATCATTATTTAGCATTAGCAGGCCATCAAAGCCCCTTCTCCTCTGTTATTCCTAATAGGGAAATAAACACCTTTTGACTGGAGCATCCCAGCTGCGATAATTAATATTTCCAATTATTGATTTGAAAGTGCGCTGTGTGGTGACAGCCTTGGGCCTCGGCTCAACTAATAAATCTACCGTACAGGAAGGTGAGAGCGGAAGAGAGAGAGATGGCGAGAGTGAGAGTTATTCTTCCATCTCCAGCAGTTAGTCTGCTTCCAACACAAAGCTACAAAATACGAATTGTAATATAGGATACAAATAATATGGGATATTTTTATGAAGCATTTAGAAGCATGACAGACCCAGTCCTCATTCGATTTAGTTATGTGGAAAAGAGGTAAAGAGCCTTTACAAAAATGCGAAAAGAGTTTCAAACAAAATTCGCATTTTTGCGTGAACTACTCTTTTAAAATGTAAGCCGTTTGTTTGCCAGAGTCTCTCAGAGGAAGAAAATGAGACAGAAAATGGATGAGGGAGAATGAGGTGAAGAAGTATCTGCCAGCATGTGTGCGTGTGAGGTATTTTGCTCCCAGCACCTCTGTGGAAGCCCTGATAAGAGTATCGACTGCACCGACATGTCAATCGCAAGCGTCTGAAGTCGAAAACTCCAATAGCTTCTCGCACAATACTGGAGGTCGGATGTAGCTCCAGTACCTTCGACCATTGACACCGCACTTTCTGAGCAATCTGGAAATGTCTAGCGCTGGGGTCCAGCTAACGTCGAGTTATCTTACGCCACATCAAGCGTGCGCTTTCAGTCTGACGGCCCTCAAAAGGTCAGCGGTCTAGATTAAATCTTCCCCCTTTACGTTCCTCGGCCTCCTAAGTTTGCACCGCAAGACGTAGCTGCTGACCTTTCGCAGCGCTCCAACCAGGATCCCACCGAAGACCATCAGAAAAACAGCGTCTGTATGAGCGTGTACAACGGTTCCTGGAGTGAACCCAGTTTTAACACAGGTTTACCTGGAAGTGGATGAAAGGTCCGAACGGAAAAACTCAAGAACAAATAAGAAAGAACGATAAAAAGGCTCTAATCCTACAAACGCTCGCAAGCCAGTCACCGGAGTGTCAAAGCGAGATAAAGAGAGAAAGGTAGCGCACAAGAGAGATTCCCTGACTTCACAGCTGCCGTGGTCTTTTATCAGGGGAAGGGCATCTTTCCCAGACATCTCTGGTAAAGGCGTTTGCAGCTCAAAGAAATCCATCGCTTTCTGGAGAGAGACGTGAGGTTTGTTGGAAGAAAAAAATCTCTGTCAACAAATTTCTATGAAGCACTATGGTGTTTGTTTTGATCTCTTTTTATTCTCAATTTCATTTCCAGCCTTGTCTCGCCGAACCTATTTGAAGAGCAATTGGTGGCGTTTCATGTCAAAATGTTGGCAATCGTGTTTAGCGACTTATGCCTTTAAAGTTTCATGATGACAGCTTTAAAAGTAAGGGGAGGTCAAGAAGCACTCCCAAATAATGCTTCTGAATACAGTAGACCCTTTGATTATTAGGCCACACCTACTCATAAATAACGAAAGAGAAAATTACTGTACTCATCTACACACATCTAAGGAAGCCATATGCGATTGTGGAGTATTACTGTTTTTGGTTTTGTCTTAAAAGGTTGTGTTGTTTAGATCTCATCCTAATTTTTTTTTCAAAGATCTCGACAAAGCAAAAGTAATTTAAGTGATCTCAACATAAACAGTTTTCTTGAGATCTAGACATAAAACACAGTATTTTGAGTTAAGACTTAATTTTCTTGTGATCTCAACAAAGCAAGCAGTTTACTTAAAATCCAGACACAGAAGATTGTTTATTGAGCGCTTGTTGTTTATTGACTTAATTTTCTTGTAATCTTTTGATAGCAGTTTTGTTGTTTATTCTTTCTCTTACTTTGTTCTTGTGATTTTGCCACAACAAAAGTTTTCTCAAGGCCTTGCCTTACTTTTCTCATAATTTCAGGGTAACAAGATTGCTTTCTAAAGCTTTTGATTTTTTTCCTGACATCTCAGCAAAACAAAAAACATTTTCTTAAAATATTGACTTTTATGATGAGGTCTAGAAAAAAATGCTGTCAAAATTGAAAAAGTCGAGATCGAGAGAATATTTTGAGCTCTTCACCTAAAAGTTCTTAACGTAACAAAAGTTTTCTAAAGATCTCAACTGAACTACATAAAAGCTATTTTCTTGATTTCTTGTTTTTAATTGGTGAGAAAATAGGATAACAAAGATCATCAGGATCACAAGAAAATGATGACAAGTGATCTCAACAAAACAGCTTTTGTTTTGCTAAATGTCATGAAAAACTCAAAATCTTTAGAAAGATCTTGTTACTCTGAAATTATGAGAAAAAAAAAAATCACAAAAGAACAAAGTGAAATCACGAGAACAAAGTAAGAGAAAAAGAAAACAACAAATTGTCATCAAAGGATTACAAGAAAAAGTCGAGCTCAATAAATAATCTTTTGTTATGTCTAGATTTTAAGAAAACTTATTGTTTTTTTCTTTTAGATCTTGACTATTATGTTGAGATAAAAAAAAAATGAAGTCACGTGAAAAAGTTGAGATATAGAGGAAATTGTTTTCTTTGGATACTGACCTTAATTTCTTGAGATCTTCACCTGAAAGATCTTGACATAACATGAGTTTTCTTAAAATCTAGAGACAACAAAAGATTGTTTACTGAGCTCTTGCCTTCATTTTCTTGTAATCTTTTGATGACAATTTGTTGTTTTCTTTTACTTTGTTCTTGTGATTTCACCACAACAAAAGTTTTCTCAAGACCTTGTCTTACTTTTCTCATTATTTCAGAGTAACAAGATTGCTTTCCAAAGATTTGTACTTTTTTCATGAAATCTCAGCAAAACACAAGCTGTTTTCTTGAGATCTTGACTTTTAAGTTGAGGTCTAGAAAAAATTAAGTCGAGATCTAGAGGAAATTGTTTTCTTAAAGTCTAGACATAACAAACGATTGTTTATTGAGCTCTTGGCTTAATTTTCTTGTGATCTTTTGATAATTTGTTGTTTTCTCATTCTCTTACTTTGTTCTTATGATATCACCACAATAAAAGTTCTCTCAAGACCTTGCCTTACTTTTCTCATAATTTCAGGGTAACAAGATTTTGACTTTTTCATGACACAAGCTGGTCTGGAAAAAATTAGATAATTGTTTTCTTGAGATCTTCACCTAAAAAATCTTGACATAAAAAAGTTTTCTCAAGATCTTAATTGAACTTTGATTGTCTTTACATAAAAGCTATTTTCTTGATTTCTTGTTTTTAATTGGTGAGAAAATATGATCACAATGATCATCAGGATTAGGGATGCACCGATACTGATACTGGTATCGGTATCAGGCCCGATACTGAGCTCCTGTACTCGTACTCATGCTCGTTAAAATGCCCCGATACCAAAGGCCGATACCACACAGCATGTGACAACTGCATATTCAGGCAAAGAAACACCGACAACAGAACAACAGACAGCAGAATAGAGTCATTGGAGATTAAGGATGTCTACGAAGTATATGTATGCAAATAATATAATGTTAAACATTCAGTATCAACGCTTGTATAGCTGGTGCGCACGAGCTGAAAGGCAAAGCACGCAGAATGGATTGAGCGCGCGGCGGCGAAGATGCACGGCTTGTCGAGTTAAGATCCCGCCTTGACATCACTGGAAAGTTTGTAGTTTGGTCGGATATGTCAAAAACAAGTAAGTAAAGCAATGCACAATTTATTTAACGGTAGAGAGAGATAGAGAGAAAGAGAGAGAGGGGGAGATAGAATTAAGTAATAATTAAGTGTAAAAGAAAATAACTACGGGATATATAGTCAAACAAAAAATTATTCAGACACCAGCTATACACCACCTAATTTTTTATACATATATTTTTTTACTAGTGGGTGCAGGACACAGTTTATGATAATGTGATAATGTGAAAAATGTCTGATAATATGAGAAAAGGTATCTGAATAAATTTTGGTTTGACTGTATCTATTTGATCAATGAAATTAACCAACTAATACATATTCTTTTAGTTTCTGTACCCAATATTTTACAAATTTACTGGTAAATTTTAAAATATCGGTATCGGTTCTCGGAATCGGCAAGTACCAAAAATAAAAGTAGCGGTATCAGGCGAGTACTGGAAAAAGTGGTATCGGTGCATCCCTAATCAGGATCACAAGAAAACTGAAAAAAATGACCTTGTAGGACTTCAAAACACATCCAAAGACATTCACTCAATATCGATTTCAAACTTGAAAGAATTTAGCCCACAATATCCCTAAATAAACCGAACCAAAAACCATGCGCTATCACATACAATGTGCATACAACATCAGTAACTTCTTAACAAAAATATGCAGTATTTCATGACCTTTCAATACTTTTGCTTTGTGTATCTGGCTAAACCCAACTTAGAAACATGCCAGGCAAGAATAAATAAAGAATGATATATATACACAACTATGCGAACACTCTGGTAACCTTAGTGTTCAACTCAGGATCTCTTAAGATGTGCTAATACAGCATTCAGGGGCTTCACGGTATTGTGCTCTGTGCTTGCTTTGCCCTGCCGTGGCAGAACGAGGGGGAAGCTCCCCTTGCTGTCACTGCCGCTACAGGATTGTGACAGATTACAGGGCACTCCTCTGACCAATGGGTGGCCAGCACCACTTCCCGGTCAGTGACCCATAATTCCCGGCATACCTATGCCGAGTTGACGTTTCTTTAATGGGTTACAGACCTCCGGCGAGCCAACGCCTTCTCAGCGCTATGATAGCCTATTAGCAATTCACCACAGCTTGCAATTTTTTGCCTTTTTTTAAGCCACCCCGCACCCTTCCATGCCGCATCTAACCTCTTTCAACCTCGTGGTCCTGAGGGGATGACAACGGCAGAACTGAAAGGAAAGGCAGAGGAGAGAGAGAGGCAGCGATGCAAGTCGACCAAGTGTCAGGTGTGGACAGAAAAAAAGCCAGGGGGAACGACCAGGAGATGGGAGGATAGACAGATGGAAAGGGAAAGAGAGAAAGACCTGAAGCCAGAAGTGGCATTTGCTCAAAGCCATTCACCTATCTGCCATGAGAGATGATGCAATAATGGTAATGTGCCCAACTGCAGCGGTTCCCAACCGGTGGGTTGCAACTCAGAAATAGGTCGCAGGTCTGTTCTGACAGAGTTTGGACAGCATGAAAAAAAAAAACTGTGCTAAACGCAAATAGTAAACTGCAGCTAACCAAATACTCTTACTGAATAAATAGGTTTCAAATGTAAGAATTTTGTTGCTGTGTGTCCAATTAAACTAGTCCATTTCTTACAGCGTTTCAGCATACTTATCTCACACGTGATCTAAATCGCCGTTGTCTTGACGATCGATAGTGAAACAACAGATCTTTGTGTGTTCAGTGTTTTACAGACGAGGCAATGTGGCTCGGTGTCCGTCATTGTGAGTGTATTTGTACGGACTAGAACTCAACGAGGATCCAGCATGCTTAGTCCATCTGTCTGCAGTTGCAGTCCAAGTCAACTCCAATAACAACTCCACTCTGGCATAGATAAAGAGTATACCATTTAAATAAGGCCCTCATTATCTTCTTCTATTATCAATCCAATCAGACAGACACAGACAATTAAAAAATGCAATTTAGAGCTTGTATTAATTTGATCACTGATGTGTCATACATCCAGAGATGATAATTTAAAGCAAACAGTGTAAAAAAAAAAAATCAAATAAGTTTGTTGCATAAATAAAACTAAATATCAATCCATCTGTCAAGCCAGATTTTCCTTATTTGAAAGTAACTTATGTGTGTGTGTGTGTGTGTGTGTACACTACCAGTCAAACGTTTTTGAACAGTAAGATTTTTTGTTTTTAAAGACATTTTTTCTGCTCACCCTGCCTGTATTTATTTGATTTACTTGAAATGAAATGAAAACAACATTCTTTTTAAGTTTTCACTGTTTTGTTAAATAATGAATTACTCAACTGAATGAACTTTTGTGCCTACATTTTTTTTTATCTTCTGTAAACTTTTGAATACAATAAAAAAACTGTATTAAACAGATTCACTCAAAAAGAAAAATTCTGTTATCATTTACTCACTCTTATGCTGTTCTGTAATCCCATATGATTTTCTTCATCCGTGAAACACAAAAAGGAGATGGATAAATTCTAAAATGATGTGTTAAGCTCCAAAAGCATATAGAAGTTGTGACTTTACTACAAACTACATAAGTGTTCGCTTTAGCCTATGTTACACCCCTTAAACACATGCTAAGAAGTTCCTCACTTAGCCTACAGCAAAACATCACACAAGCTAAATTCCCTCTTATGCCATAAAAGATTTAATTCCTTCATGAAACAACCTAAGAGCTAGCTGCTTTGTTATAGTTTTTCCTTCCCAGAAACCATTTCCTGCATCCTTCAATACACCGAGTAAGTATACAAACAAGCTAAATAAAACACACGCGGCAGTTTAGACCTTGAACTAGCGTGACCTCGGTGCTGACAGGCAGATGAACTCCTGCATTTTCCATATCCTGCCCTGAAGGACTCCGACTACGTGAAAACACGGTGCAGTTATGCAGAAAACATTATGTAAGTGTCTGCCCATCTCAAAGTACATCTATTTTGATTTTAATAGAGGGAGCGCGAGTTTACATGCGTCTGTCAACGTGCTCAAAGCGGTATTAATCTCTAAATTACGAAATTACTGACCAAACGTTCGCCTGTGATGAAAAATCCGCACCACAGCAATTGTTATACGATTAATTTAAAGCATAGTGTCAACAAAATATGACGAGAATACAACTGTTCCAAGGAATGGCGCGAATTTACAGTACCTGCTTGAGCATAAGTTGATCCGTGAATGAACACCGGGAAACGGAAGCGCTGTACTAGCGGATTAATGTCCTCACTAAACCATATACAGGTGAGATTAATCACATATATACACAAGATAAACGTTATATGTTACAACTTACATCCGCACAAAATGACGCGAACGCAGTGAACTTGAATGAAATTCTTGGCGCCAGTCAGAATGCGTCAGCACATGTGCTAAAACACGGACGACTAAAGCATACTGTATGTAACAGTGAACTAGTGTTATTAGAAAAAAAAAAACGAACTGAAATGCTATTTTCATTGGCTACATTTAGATGCTGTTTTAGTCAAATTAACTAAAAATAATTAATATCACATTACAAAAATTTGTATCAAAATGACAAACTATGACAGAAGAAAACTGAAAACAGTTATTGTCAGTCATTGTAGAATATTTTTACTCCCTTGCTGCACAGATTTTATGGGTAAATATGTATAATTTAAAGGAGCTTAAGGTGCTAAGAGTATGACACTCTTATTTTTATATGAAATCATAATCATTAGACGAAATACTCAATAAACGAACACACCTGGGATGGAGGATGTGTTGAACTTCGCTGTTGAAATTCAGATTTCTACAGTCAGAGGTTACATACCCACATGGGGATACAGTATGCAAGGAAGCTCTTAATGTATATTGGGACATCTTTTTTTACACTTGGGATCTCACTAAGACACATCCCGAGGGTTGTGGTTTGATTTACCTCTCTCGACTTCCTTCCTTTCTTCAAGCCCTGTCCCACTGCGAGACAAGGCCCTTCCATAAACATTTCCATAATCATTTCCGCCACCTGTGTCCATCCCACCACGTTGACAGATGCTCGCTTCCCGTCAACCTATGCGCACAACCATCCAGGGACATTTATTTTACCCCGGCATTAATTCAACGGGGAGCATCGCATTTAAAGGTGTCAACGTTGATGTCCGTGACGCTTGAAGAAAGACGGCAAGACAGAATGAAAGAGAGATGAAGCGACTCCCTCGAATGCCCTGCACTCTGCGTGAACTCTAGCCTCCTGCCACGAGGTTTGCTTTCTTTAATAATTTATTAATTTTTTAAAAGTTCACACACTCTTCATATTCCATTTGTAAAGCTGCTAGATCATGCTACATTTACATTTTAGGATGTCCAACCTCTCCGCTAGCCTTCTAGCTAATGCTTGAGCAATCTTGCGCGGACACATTGCGTTTGATATTTTAACCCACCGCCTGCGAAGGCGTGTTTACACATGCTAGTAATTCACATAAACCAACTCAAACGTGACAGATGATGTATCCATCTTGGTGTTAAGAAGTTAAGTGCAAAGAAAGTGTCTTTTTCTGAAACTCCGCATTGGCTGCACTCCGCTGGAAACATGACAGCAGAGAATTACGGGAAAGGGTGGGGGGATTTCAAGCGAAAGGGAGAGCGAGTGAAAAAAGAGGCCAAAGAAAAGTGATTTAGCCTCCTAGTTCATCTTCATCTGTGTCCTGTCCCAAAGACCTGGTTCATGAAATAAGTCCTGCTGAAAATCAATGCAGGGCCTGAGACTTATAAAGGTGACCCATTCAGAACAGGTGGCTTTTGTGGAGTGCTAAACTCTAGGCTTGTACCGTTAAAACCAAGCTAAGAAGAATTAATGGGGGCATCGATTAGGTAGAGCACAACTTAGGATTCACTAAGCAGGAAGTCGTTTTAAAGTGGGAACTGTGGCGTGTCACAGATGGCCATTTATGCCAATTCTCTGCTCGGAGATCATTTAGAAACCACTGAATGAGAGAAAAATAAAAACGATTTTTAAATCAAGTTCATTTCTATCTTTCTCCCACTCTCTATAATGGGAAAACGTACAAATCGTCTATTTTTTCAAGTGAGCTTTGTAATTGGCCAAAATGCCAGTTCAGAATGGAATCTGAAAACATGATGTTGTAATTTTGTAAAATGTGAAAATTATACAGCTAAATGCACCTCTAAAATATTCAGAACCAAACATCAAACATCAAAAATTAAAGCTGCAAGCTGCATTGAAATGGCCCTTGCACCCGGGCTCACCACCACCAGCACTGTAAAAAACAATTTGTTGAGTCAACTTAAAATAATTTGTAACCTGGCTGCCTTAAAATTTTAAGTTCAGTCAACTCAAAAAAATTATTCAACTTGAAATGTTAAATTATACTAAGTGACAACTTAGATATTTGAGTTGAATTAACTTAAAATTTTAAGACAGCTGGGTTACTTACCCATCTGTTAAGTTTAGCAAACACAAATATCTAAGGTGTTACTTAGTACAACTTAACATTTCAAGTTGACTAAACTTATTTTAGTTGACTGAACTTAAAATCAAAAAATTTTAAAATCCAAATTTGTCAGGCCATCATGAACCCGCCCTTTAACAAAAACTCAAGATCTTCGCAATTTAACATCGCAAAGGCCTTCAGAGTAGATTGATTAAATATAATGTTGATGTCATTAAATCTCTGAGGAGTTTGTTAGCGCATAAAACATGCCACTTCCTGTTGCCAGCAGGTGGCGCTATGACTATCACTGAATATGGACATTGGCATGTGTTCGGGACATGATTGTATTTTATGCCTGAATTATAACAACTTCCTGTTTCATGGTGAAACATCAAAGTTTGTCAGGTCCCCATTGACACGCCCTTTAACGAAAACTCAAGAGCTTTGCAATTTAAAAGCACCAAGAGCTTTAGATTACACTGACTAAATTTGGTGTTAACCTGTTTAAATCTCTAGGAGTTTGTTTAGATACAACGTCTGAAAATGGCAAAAATGGCACAAAATGCAAGAAAATTCTAAATAACAGACTTCCTGTTGGGTTTTGGACCTTGTACCAGTGGTCTTTTTGTAGGTATTGGTGTGTTACATGTGTCTACCGAATTTTGTGCATGTATGTAAAACATAGCTCGAGGGGCACTTAATTGAAATTTTATAGATGGCGCTATATCAGTTTAAAGTTTTATGAGTTTTCAAGCATGTTTAGGCCTTCAAAAATGTTATTAATTTTGAAGAAGAAGAAACTGAGAAATTCCAATAGGGTCCTCGCACCATCGTTGCTCGCCCCTAATAATAAAAAAGTATTTAAATTCAAAACTATAAAATATGGCACAAAAAATACATTGTTAAATGTCTAATCTATAAAAAGGAAAACTAATATTTTTGTAGCTCTAAATTGCCCTCCACAACTTCCTCCATCTTCCTTTATTCCTTCTTCTCGTCACCTCGGGCTTCCCATTTCTCAAGTATTTTTTCCACCTTGTTTAAAATAAATCAATAAAAAGTCCAAGGGAGACGAATCAACGACACATGTGGCCAGGGGGCATGAGGTCCAACATATTCCGTCCATGATCCACCACTGTACACTTGATGTCACAACTGTGTGCGAACTGAGGGAAAGATGGTGACACATAAAAATGTCTGCTCTATGACATGCGTGCTGAATCGGATGCCTTATTTATAATGTATATCGTGGATTTGTGAGTGATTTTCCATGCATACTAAAGTGGCACCAGGAAGAGTCTCTCCTGCAGAGGGAGAGAGAGAGGAAAAACAAAACAAAAACGTGAAGCATGGAAAAGGAAGAACGAGATATGGAACAAGAATGAGTAATTGCCTCCAGGGACCAATTTCAATATTCAGTGCCGTTTGTACTTTCACACTAGTACGTCACGCACATTCAAGTGAGCACCCCTTATAGTGTGAGTCACAGGGATTAGGCATCTCGCCACATATAAACAGTTAAGATTATTCAAATTGGGATCAGACATAGCGGCTTTAACGTTGTCATGTTTTCAAGTTAGGCCAGGATGAGTGTTCGGCGGATTTACAGCATTTAACTGACACCGGCAGGTAATCTAATGACGACTTAGCAGGATTATGCCACTGTGCATATGGCGACACCTTCACCTGCTCTCTATCCTTTGGCTGTGTTTAAAACAGTAGTGGGTTGTGACCCAAAAAAAATATTTGCAGGTCTGTTCTGATATAGGGGTGTGTACAATGCTAAATATAACAGCAAAGCTAAACTAGTAATTTAGCTAAATAAATACGTTTTTATAAATATGTTTTTTTTATTTACTTCCAAAAGGCAGGATAAAATGCTTCTTGTACCTTTAGTATTGGTGTCAACATCTAACCTTGTGTATTCAATCAAACTCTATGTAATTTTGATGCTAATTCATCTCACACTTGGTAGAAGCTAGCCAAATTAGCAAGATGCTAACACACCCTGAATAAAACTTAACAAAGTGAACTTTGCAACATTACTATATGAAAAATGTGTTTTGAGATTTTTTAAAGATTACATTTAATGGTTTTACTAAATTTCTTATATTTTAAGTGAGTGTTACAGCACTGTTGCGCTATGGGCGTCCCGAGTTCGAATCCCACTTTGCTTCCTGTCAGCTCTAAACTGTCCTAAAATAATAAAGGTAAAAACACCAACAAAAAAAAAGTGTTAGGTGATGGAAAATGTAATGTAAATGTTAACTATCCCACATCAGCAAATAGTGATACATTTAGAAGAAAAATCGGCACTTTATTTTACAGTCCTGTTCCTCATGTACATACTATGCTCTTATTACAGTAATTACAATAAGTAGGTAACAACTAGGTACTAACCCTGAACCTACCCCTACCCCATATAGTTACCATATATTACCAGAACTTTCTTAGGTAGGTACACTGTAAGTACACATGCGGTAAAATGAAGTTCAACTGAAAAATCTCTAAATATAAGCCGATAACTAACATGAAAAAGACATATCCCTAGGAAATATTACCTAGACAACCTAGACAGCCACCGTCAGCACTGCAATCCTGCATTACCAAATGAAAATAAAAAAAGAGAAAGAATGAAATAAATAAACATGACAAGCGGGCACTTAACCGCAGACTACCAGGCTGAAACCTGATGAGGCCCGCACCCCGGCGAAACTTCAACAAATGCTAAGTGACACGCTTAAGTGGGTTCAGGTTGTGCAACCAGAATAATTCACTAAAAATACAAATGAGGCCACACGTCGGCTGCAGGGGAGAGGGAACCAATAACTATTCACCCATTCAAATAAGCCTCAGGGTGGAGGGTCTCCTCTGGTTCCCAGGTGCCGTGCAGCGGTATTGACCGGCCTGCAGTCATCGAGCAGACACGTAAACGGCCTGTATAGACATCATGGATTCCCCTCATTGAGAATCAATATCAAATAACCCCACTGTTCACTGGCAATTATGGTCGGTATCCAACATCTCAGGCCTCTTTATTTTCCACCTCCATCATTAAATGTGACCTTCAGGCCACTTTCTGGCCTCATTCTCCAGGTGGAGATGAAGACGCAGGGAGCAGGCTTTTGGGGGATTCAGCTGGGGCCACAAGGGAGGTTGCAGGGGCATCTTCTATGACAGATCAATTATGGTTGTACTGCTGGGCTTTGGGCCAGCTCCTCTTTCAAGGCCACTAATAGAATCCCAAAGTCACCAATGACATTACTGACTAGATAGGTTAGCCTCAGGTTCTAGAGGTCTCGAGTCACTGTCCCGGTCCTGTCACGCAGTGACCGCCTGACCTATTCCTACTGGAGATGGGCAACCATCATTTGACAGGTTGCATCGTGATAGCGCAGACATATACGTCCAGTTAACCTCCACGCTCACTCATAATTGTCCTCGCCATTGATTTCATGGTGGTACTGATTGCTTCTTGCTCTGAAGAGACCCAAGATTATAGATACGCTAGGTGCACGGAATATCAAATAAATGGTATTTGGGAGGTCTTGCTGCAGAGATTTCTCTTCATCATGGTTTGACAAGGTAAGGGAACAACTTCAATATTTCTGTACCACTGCTTCTCAGCTCCCAGACTGAGTCAGGACGGATTATTCCAGAATCTCGTTCTTGGTAAAGACAACTGGGAGGATCCAAAGTTTTGGCCAAGACCGATCACCTTAAAGGAAGTAATCCCCCTACAAAAAACTTGTGACATTATTTCTTCTGTCAAATACACAAAAAAAATATTTTCAGAAAGTTGTTTTAGACCCCTCTTGCTTTCAAACATTCTTCTAAATATCTTCTTTTGTGTTCCCCAAGATAAATAAAATCACACAGGTTTAGAACGACAGGTTTAGAAGCGTATAAATTATCACAGAATTTCCATTTTTGGGTGATCTATCCTATTACGTATAGGTAATTTTGTATCTAACCAACAACTGTTGTACCCACATTCACGAGAAAGTGGGATTCCAGCAGAATCTGGTGAGAAGTGATGAATGCGGAAGTGCAGAGGACCAAACGAGGATTTATCAAAAAAAGTGTTGGAGGATTTCAATATAAGCCATGGCTGGTTTTCCTTTGTTGTAATTGAAACTTGGTTCTCAAGAGACATATTCTAGCATATTCTCACCGGTGCTTCCAGCGGATGACGTAGGACGTAGGACGTAAGCGTAGCGTAAGCTCCGGTGAGAAGTGACGATCACGGAAGTACAGAGAAGAGAGCAAAACAAAACACCGGCTCACAAATTAGAAGTACAAAATAAGGATTTGTAAAGAAAAACGTTGGAGGATTTCGACATAAGCCAAGAGGAGACAACCAAAACTTGGTTCTCGAGGGACTAGCGTATTCTCACCAGAGATTGCAGCGGATGACGCAGGCGTAGCGTAAGCTCTGGTGAGAAGTGATGATCGCGGAAGTACAGAGAAAGAGCAAAACAAAACACCGGCTCACAAATCAGAAGTACAAAACAAGGATTTGTAAAGAAAAATGTTGAAGGATTTTGATATAAGCCAAGAAAAGACTTTCCTTTGTTGTAATCTAAAATTGGTTCTCGAGAGACTAGCGTATTCTCACCGAAGCTTCCAGTGGATGGCGGATGACGTAGGACGAAGGCGTAACGTAAGCTCTGGTGAGAAGTGACGATGGCGGAAGCACAAAGGAGAGAGCAAAACAAAACACCACCCACAAATTAGAATTACAAAACAAGGATTTGTAAAGAAAAATGTCAGAGGATTTTGATACAAGCCAAGAGGAGACTGGTTTTCCTTTGTTGTAATTAAAACTTGGTTCTTAAGAGACTAGCGCAGGGGTGGTGAACTCCAGTCCTGGAGAGATGCGGCCCTGCAGAGTCAAGCTCCAACCCTAATAAAAACTCACCTACCTGTAGCTTCCTAGCAACCCTTCAAACCTTGATTCGCTTGTTCAGGTGTGTTTGATTAGTGTTGAAGCAAAACTCTGCAGGGCTGCGGCTCTACAGGACCGACGTAGATTTTCCACAAGTTAATATGATTCTTTAGAGTCTTAATGAAAAGTCTATAATATACTATATTCTATATATATTCTATATTCTATATTCTATATTTTATTCTACTATATTTTTATATAGTCTATATAAAAATTCTCAATGGTAGTGTAAACCAACACCCTTTTTACCTTTCCAAAATCAGCTTTTCCACAAATGAGCTCTGCTCGCCCCGCCCCTCTCTTCTCTCTGTGGAGTGACGAGCCTGTTTACTTTAGCTGCATTTAGTCGCGTTTACCCGCTAAACTTGCTAATTAGCACATTATTAGGAAAGCCGATCGCAAAGATTCATAAAAAAAAAAACCCTTATACTCACTACTGCTGTAAGTGAAGCTGGATCACGAATGATTTGCACGAACATAGACGGATATATGAAGTTTAAAGTTTTAAATATGGATATTTTCCATACAAAAACACATCGATTCACTTCAGAAGACCTTTATTAACCCCCTGAGGACAAATGGAGGACAGTGTTGATGGACGGATGCACTTTTTGGGCTTCAAAATCTCCACCACCATTCACTGTCATTATAAAGCTCGAAAGAGCCACAACATTTCATTTTTTTATTTATATATAACTCTGATGGTATTTGTCTGAAAGAAGAAAGTCGTATACAGCCAGGATCGCTTGAAGGTGAGTAAATCATGGGATCAAGGTATCCATTTAAGTACGCTTTTAATGTAGTGCAAGTGCTTGAGTAGATTGAAATAAATTCCCAAATCCAAATGATCCGTCGGACGTGTATAGTCTGAAAATTAAAGAAAGACAAATACTCCAAGTATGAAACAAAGCTACAAATTCTCATTCTGAAAAAGGCCGTCTCATGAGATGTTAGCTGGATAAAGAATCGTGACAGCTAAATGACAAAGCAGTCTTTCGCTGTTCCAATTCTAAATCCCTGATGGGCTATAATCTCTGAGGTATTTCTTACACTGTCTCAGTTTCACACCCAACACAAAACCTCTCTCTCTAATTCAATATGGTGGGTTGCTGTCCGGGTGCCTAGCACAGGCAATGACAGCCCTTTTAAATTCTCCATTGCCAATTACACTTATTCCTTCTGGTGGAGAAAAAAGGGGAGAAAAGAGCGAGAGGAAAAAAGGAAGAGAAAACGTGGCGACGATGAGCACTTGTTTGACAGGGCCGATGTGGAGATGGAAATGTGGTAATTTGGAGTAATTCGGCAGTGTGTCGACGCTAGCCGGGCCTGCCTGTCCGTCCGCCAGAATAAATGGGGTCAGCCGCGTGTGATCGGCAACTTTCATTTATATGTAAATGACCCCGTCACCGTAAAGCCGGCATGCCGCCGCACGAACACATACACACACACATACACTCAAATGGCACGTTAGCTACCACACAGCCTGTCTTAGCTCTCTGCGCTATGCTTGTAAAGCACAAATACGCACATACCTGATATATACTCAGTATGTCACGCGATACCGATGCACCTCTGTCATAATCGTCAATGCTAAGCCACAGGTTGAAAAAACAGAAACTTGCAGTGTCAAAGCCAGCATATCCTAACTAGACTTTAGCTTAGCTTCTCACTGACATAAAACTGGTAGTTTACCTGCTTTTTTATGAAAGTTTAGTTTGTAAGTTAGGTTTATATTTGATTTTGCTAAATGTACTTTATAATCAGGAATTCAAAACCCTACTTTAAGTAGTTTTTATCAAATATGTTACACATGACATACAGTAGAATCCAAGTAATAGTTTTAATGTCAACATTTCAGATGGACAATCAATGAAACAAGATTCCATACGAGTTACAACCACCCATACATTTTGCATGCTGAAGTATTATGTTTATTTACTATGACTTATTTATGAGCCTGGGCCTTTGAAGATGTATCGATTTCATTTTCAAATCTTTAGACGATTTTGGTATCAATTAATTCATGTCCAAGCTATCACTGGAATATGTAAAAATTGCATAATTCAGCTCTCTGGGTCATGAATTTTTTGGATTTAGACGTAGTAAATTATTTATAGTGCTGGGATAAATCTGTCTGCTATATATCTGGCCAAACAGGGCAGCAAAATAGATTTTCCTCACCAATCAAAGGTCCCTGTTGTGAATATGAATGATATCTTTTAATAAGGGTAGTTTTTCTTCCATTCATGGTTGTGTTGTTTCTCCTTTAATTTAATATTAAACCTTTCCTGTTTATGTAGAGCATTAAATAATGTGGAAGGATATAGAAACACATTGCTTTTAAAGTTCTCCAAGGGATTCTTGTCTTAATTTTTCAGACTCGCGCAGCGTAGCTTGCCATCTAAATTCCTGCTGCAGTTGATAAGGTGGAAAGCTGCATCCGTACTGCATGCTGGGAATGCATGGCCAAAGAGATGCTTTCCTGCTGAGCTCAGGCTCTGAAGAACAGAAGCTGACTCAATGTCTGTCACATCGTATCGCAGCCCACTTCCCAGCATCACACCAACTTAATGTTATAGTTCTTCCCTAACTTTGCTTCTCTATCCACACTTCTTGTCGACAAGGTGATTCGTGCTCCACTCATTTTAGGACATTAAAGGATAATGTTGTATCTTTCCTAATCATAGAAAGGAGAAGATTTGTGAGAACACGTCATTCATGAAGCTGACTCACCTTTTGCCTCATAAATTGTTCAATAAAGCCTTTGAACTTGGAATAAGGAGCTTGAAAACACAAGATATTTCCGGGTTTGATATCTACATACTGCGACTCAAAGGCAAATCAAAGTGAATCAAATTAGAGAAGTAGTTCACAAAAAAAGGTCAGTTTCTCACACAAAGCTTTTGTATAGCTTCAGAAGACTTACAATACAGCGCATAAGTCACACTGTCCACATTTATAAAAAATTATGGTGGTTTTTTTGCCCTTTTTGAAGCTTGAAAGATTCATGTTTTCGGCAAATGCATGGAAAACAGCAAAAGTGCAAGCTTCAGAATTTCTTCTTTCCTTTTATGTGGAAGAAAGAAATTCATAAGGATTTTGAAAAAAAAAAAAAAATGAAGGTGAGTTTTTGTTTGGGGTCAACTCCCTTTAAAGATTCAACAGCGGCTACTGCAATATCAGGTGAATCAGTCTCAGACATTTTACTGAACTGATTGAGATCAATTTTACTACTTGGCATCTCTGCTTTTTAAGTCATTTTTAATTTGCGCTGGATGATGTGGGTGCACACAATTCATTGCACGATTAACAAAGCTACTGTCTTAAGAAACTACCCATAAGAATTTTTTTGAAAGTCATGTTGTCTTAACGTCTGTTATAATATGATTCATCCTCTGTCAAAACTAAACGCTTAACCCAAAACAGCAGGTACTTGAAAGGAATTTTCAATCTGTCTTACTTTAGAGGACACCTTGGCCTTCAGAATTATGAGGCTGCCACTTCTCAGAAATTCACAAGACGTTGTATTTTGTATAACCTTTTGCTACCTACTAATGTCTAAAATCAACATGTAACTATAAATGATCTACTGCCTTTCATGTAATATACAGTATTTCCATCTTTTTTGGATGTATACTGAGGTAATATATATTTTTTTAAACATGTACCGTGGTAATACCATGGTATTTATTGCAGTACTTTGGAGTACCATCTAAATACCATCTAAAGTTCTTTCCTAACTTTGTTTCTCTCAGAATCCTCATGATACACACTTATTGTCGACAAGGTGATACAGTAAGTGTGCCACTAATTTTAGGACATTCAAGGACAATGTTGTACCTTTCCTAATCAATCAGGAGAAGAAGCTGACTCACCTTCTGCCTCATAAATTCTTTAATAAAGTCTTTGAACTTGGAATAAAGTGGTCGAAAACATGCAAGTTATTTCAGGGGTTTACATCTGCATATTATTGCTACGTTTTTGTTATAAAATGCATAACTTTTGCTAAGTTTACGCCTATCATTTACACTACTCCGGCGTACACGACCGCCGAAATTGGAGACTTTCGAAAATGCTGGAAAACTCCATGATTGTGTTTCAGTGCAAATGGACCAAAATGGAGACTTTTGAACTTTTTGTATCCTTGACGACTGTCTAAACAATAACATCACGCTCATTGTTATACCTGCAAGTGATTAGCAACCAACTTCCTGTTTACACTTTTACACACATACCTAGTGTGCATGAATGGTCATGTGACATGCGTTTTTGGTTATATAGTGTGGACGATGATCGTTCATCTTGGAACGAAGAACGCGAGTGTAAAACAGCGTTTTAAAACAAAAACGCACTAGTGTAAACAGGGCCTATGATTAAAATGAGGTAATACATTTTTAAAACATTTACCATGGTAATATCATATTTATTGAAGTAATTTAGAGTACATTGTAAACAGTGTATCTTATTATAAGAATAAGGTAATACTTCAGTGCCATATATTAAATAATACATTTCACCACTGTATATTTGCAAGGAAGAATATAAAAGGAGTATTTCAAACAGTCAAAACAAAAACGATGTGCACCAAAATTCATTCACAATAATCACCAAGCTATTAGTTATATAACAAGTATCAATATTTTTATACGTAAATGGCGTTCAACAACAAAAGAAAAACAAAAAACAACAATAGTGTACCAGATTGCCCCGCCCACACTGAAATCTCATTGGTCTAAATTCCTGATGTATTAGTTTTCAGTGTGGAAAGACTGGTAAATTACTATGTATCGCATTGTGCCTGATTAGGATGCAGTGTAACTCTCAAAGTGGCTTAAATCCCTTGAAGTCGGGTTGTGCTGACTGTGTCTTCATTTGGATCTTCATCCCCCGGCCCCTAAGCCCCTCCTCTCCTGCACTCTTCCCACCTCCAGGCTCTCTCTCACTCTCTCTCTCGTTCCGTCAGGGTTGGGGAATGAAGACTTCAGGGCCAAGCAAACAAATTCTAATAAATTGCTGTACCGTGACTGGAAAGCTTAAGTTCTAATCCTCCCGGTTTCTCCCACCTCTCTGCATATCGGCCGCTGCATTAATTCTCATCAATGGGCCATGGTGTTGGTACGGGGGAGTGTGGTCGGCGTCCGTCCTGCCTGTTGCACCTTCACTTAAGCCCCCGCGTTCAAGACTAGTACTTTTAATAAAAACGTCAGCCACCGTATCGGAGGCCAAACATTGAAGAAAAACATCCTGTAATCTGTCAGGACAAGGGAAGGCGAGAAGGTTGGAGAGAGAGAGAGAGAGAGAGAGAGAGAGAGAGAGAGGTGAAAACAAGTGGGAAACCAAAAGGAAGCTGACATAGATTGGTTGGTTTGAAGGGGGGGAGGGTGCAACTGTCACCATGGCAACACCTGACCTTTAAAGGTGAAGCAAAGTTGGGCAAAGTTGTCTCTCTTTCTCACTTAAAGGGGAGTGACATTTAATAGTCCCCACAGGTCAAAGGAGGGTAACAAACACCAAATAAAGGCTGCCAGTTGATTAAATAAGGGACCACTATATCATCAAAATCTCCTAGGCTTTGGGCAGCGAGCCTATCTTTAGGAAGCAGGGTCATATCTTCAAGGACTAGGCTATAGGGAAGGTCCCGCAATGCATGTTAGCAGCATCGAGTGATCCTTTCAGACTTACGAGTCATCTGACATTCCACTCGGGATTCTAGCCGGTGTGCTTTTCCTTTTACGGTTTGACTTCTCATGCATAAAAGTTACTACAGATGTAAAAGGTTGGAGACAGGTGGGGCAATCACCCCAACCCCAATTAACTACTCCTTCAGTACCAGTAAACCTGGCACGATAAAGATCAGTCCTCCCAATACCATCCATCTTTATCGCTCCTATCTATATATGCCTCTATCTCCACGTCTCTGGACTCTCCGTCTTCTGTCCGTTAATTAAGCAGCACTGTGGGTCATTGCCACGCATTCATCTCTAGCCTGCCATTGGCCACTGGAATAGATCCGGTTCCCTTGAGTTTTAAATGATTCAAACATTTGCCCTTCAATGTTCCTGTGGCGAAGTGCGTGTGCGTGCGTATGTGTGTGAGGGGATTAGACCCTCGCCTCCATCTGCCTCAGCCCACGCGCTCCTCTACAGAAACTCTAGCTCCTCTCTCATGGAAATTTCCACCGCTATTTCAATCACTTCTTTTCCTGACTCATTTGCTCCAAATGTGTTTCACTTAGCCGATCAGACAAATGACTCAGCACTTTTAACATTCTCCATCACGATTTCGAAACGGCGCCATGAAGACGAAAGGAGCGAGAGAGAAAGTCTACAGGACGATCTACGCATTACAAGATGCAATCAGCACACACCAAAATAAGTTTACGCTATTTGGCTGTCAGAAAGACCAACTCTAATGGGGTAGCTGTTGTGACACACATCACGTAAGCAAGAAAGTGGTGGAGAGAGCGAGGGCCAGGAAAACTGGAGCAGCTGTAACCTTGTGCCCCTGTTAGCTCCCAGTCGAAAATGCCCTCTAACTGAAGAGGAGCCGAGCAGGCCAGCGGTACATACAGTAAATACATTAATTACACACTCAATGTGGCTCCGAGCACCACTGTGGCAGCCGTCGAGTTGAGTGGGGGTGGTATACGGAAGACTCTCTGGGGAGCATTGTCCACAATCCCCTTAGCTAATTACAGATGCTGCAAGGGTTCATTTCCCATCACCTTTATGCTTTCACGCCTTTTATTTCGAGCATAATCTCTTAGTAGATATTTCTTACATCCCATAATGAGCCGGTTATTACTTTAGACAACAAAGAGGGCAGCGGGGAGGAGGGAGGGGAAAGAGGCCTAGGTTGTTAACAACTCAAACTGTTACATTATTGCGACCCTGCTAAAATCAAATAACTTGTCAAGTTGGCTGTCGGTCTGTAGCTCAACCTTCCCCGGAGGTACACTGGGCGGTATGACTGCTGAGCAACTGCATCTAATAAATACATAAATAAACGCATACATAAATAGTTCATCAGACTAGGCCGACACATCTGATACAGTACCTGAGGCAGAAGAGCGAGAGAGAGGGCAAACCGCCTGCTCCATTGGCTGAGGAGATGCCTGCCTCCAATGATCGATCTGGAGAAGCAAAATCAAACACCAGCATTCACCCAGACGATGAGCGGAAGAGGGGATTCAGTCTGTCAGTCAAGCCAGAAATGACCCTCTGTGCCTGGGCCAGACTTTAGGCCCATGCCTGGGTAACTTCCGTGCATCTGGTTCGCTTGGATCCTTTGGAATAGGGCAGCTTATCTAAGCTCCATTAAGCACCTATCTTAATGTGGTACGGTTACAAATTACTGAAGAGAAATGTACGAATTGAACTAATATGAGATCTGGATTCACCCTCAATACAAACTCGTACATGTGCACATGCACCGTTCCCAAAGATTTTAAGAAAGGGTGAGTAAGAGGGAGTCAGAGGCAGGGTAGTCTCGACTAACGGCAGAAGGTCTGGGAACTTTGGCTGCTTTGAATATCCAAGGACTGCCCAAGAGGAAATTTGACTGACAGGTAAAACAACCAATCATGTTTTGTTTTGTGCTACGTCATGTTTAGGGGCATGGAAATGTCCCCACAATAACAGACCGGTGTGTAAAACTCTTGGATGTATTTTAGAGAGTCTGTAAGGTACAGTCAGAGATAAGGTAATCTCACATAGTTCAGACTTATGGAAGAAGGTCTGGGAACCTTGGCCGCTTTGAATGGCCATGACTGACAGGTAAAGCAACCAATCACGTTTTGTGATGCATCATGTTTAGGGGCGTGGAAATGTCCCCACAATAACAGACCTGTGTGTAAAACTCTTGGAGGTATTTTAAAGAGTGTGTACTACGAACTTTACATATTTCACATACTTTTGAAAAGCTAGAATTTAGTTGCAAACATGACGGCTTTCTTCTTTCATGAGAGAGTCAAGGCATTTTTGTTTCCAGGTGAAATGTTAAAGAATGCAACACACATCTTCTGGAAATTCTGTGGAATTTAACCAATCTGATAATGACTTCGAAACTCCTAAAGCAGTTCTAATTTTGTGTGCCATATGCATCAGATATTTAGCCAACGGTCTGTGGGCGTGACGTATGAGGCTGAGACTAGAGGCAGGGTGGAGAGACGGGGGTTGAGGTGGCTCAGCACACTGGCAATGTGAAATATTTCCTGTTATCAAGTTGCTGGTTAGGGACAAGCATGGATTCCTGTATTGGGAAGATAAGTGGCTCTGATGAAGTAAGTTAGCATTGATTAATCCATGAAAACTTGGAACTGCAGAGTTGGGAGTTAATGAGTAGGGTTTTCAATTGCCCGTTAACACATGCGCTCACACACCAAAGCTCCCTCATTTTTACCAGAGCACAGGGATCCCAGGAACTGCTTCCATGTTGTTTTGGCATGTTGCTGTCGATCGATGCATCTGACATTTGTTAGGGCAGAAGATTCACAATGCAATTGGACCTTAACAGTCCTATTGGACACCTCATGTACATCTGCACAAGAACAAAAAGGTCAGAACAAATATGGGACCTGGTTATTTATCTACAAATGCATAAAAGAACAAAGAGCTTGGAGGGGCGATGAAACCCTCGATGAGCAGAGGCGGTAATGGAGAGTAATGCTGGCACATCTTTTCGACACTCTGGGGTCGGGTCGTTTGCTCTCTGTTGGCAAACTGGTAGCTGCAATGCGGGGGGGCCAAGCATGAGATGGAATACATGAGCCGTGGAAGCAGTCAAGCTCAGAAGCTTGTGTTAACAACAAATGAGGCGGGAAACTGAATTAAGGTACATGGGGAAAAAGGTTACTGCTTGTTCCTGAAAATACGATGATGACGACATCATCTCCAGTGCAGGCTTTTCTACTTGATTGTGTTACTATGCGAAGACTTAATGAAAGGATTCTGAAACGTAGCGGGTTTAATGCTACATATTTCTAGCACAGTAATGCGACAAGCAGACTTCCGTACTGTTCTTCTGAGTGGTGACCAGAGTGGTGTAACAACTGCATGAATTAATCACATTTAGCACAGCCATGAAACTCAGAGTAGGCCAGCTGAGTCTTCAACAATAAAACCAGTGAGAGAAAAAGGAAGGTTTTACTTCCCGCATTGATTTCTTGAATTCCTTTTTTTAGCTGTACAACAGCTTCCCTGCACATTTTCACATCCATCTGCTTTAAAAAAAAAAAAAGGAATTTAAAGCAATATTCCAGGTCCAATACAAGTTATGCTCAATCGATAGCATTTGTGGCACATTGTTACTTACCCCCCCACCCACGTCCTCCCCTTAAAAAAAGGAGCAAAAATGGTAGTTACAGTGCAGCAATTATAATTGACGTCAACGGGGCCAATTTTCTGGAGGGTTTAAAAGCAGAAATCTGAAGCATATCATTTTAGAAAAGCACTTTAATTCTTCTGTTTAAAGTAGTGTATTATTTGAGCAGAACAACTGTTTAAATAATTTATGCAGTCATTTTAGGGTTAACAGCAGTTAACCCTAACTCTGAGTTCTGTTCCTGCTACTAAGTTGTAATATTGGACATAATTTTACATAAAAAGGCTAATTTTTGACATTTGACACAGGAGCTGTTTGTTCTGATGTGGAACCCTTATGCGCTACGCCTTATTTGTCGTTAACACGCATTGAAAACTGAGAAGAAATTGTTTTCTTCTTTGAGTAAAGTATTCTCATAGCTTTATAAAATTATGGTTGAACCACTGATGTCACATGGACTACTTTAATGATGTCCTTACTACCTTTCTGGGCCTTGAACATCGTAGTTGCGCTGCTGTCTAGGGTCAGAAAGCTCTCGGATATCAGAAAATATCTTAATTTGTGTTCAGAAGATGAACTTCTTACGGGATTGGAACAACATGAGGGTAATTAATGACAGAATTTTCATATTTTTTCATGCCAGCAAATACTGACAAAACATTAAAATAGTTTGCTGGTCTAAGCAAGTTTAAACTGGTCAGGCTGGTCTATAACTGGATTAGCTAGTCTCAGAGTGTTCAAAACTCCTCGAAAACTACCCTTACCTAAAAAAGTATACTTTAAGTTTATTTTATTAAGTATGCTTAAGTAAAGTTCAAGTATATTTTAAGCATACTTTATGTAGTAAGTATACAAATATCAGTGTACTAGTAATATACTTTTAAGTGTACTATTGCAGTACTCCTTGAGACTAAATTGGCCCACTTTCTAGTATATAAAAGTATAATTTTAAGTATACTTTAGGTATGGCAGTAGTACACTGAGTACACAACACGTTTACATCTGTTTTTAGTATGTACTGCAAGTATACTAAAAGTGAATTTATATGTATACTGATAGTTTACTAATTAAATACTTTTTTAATGCATTTTTAGTACACTTTGAAGTATAGTCTTAGTAAACTACTAGTTTTATACAGCTTTTACAGCTTTATACTGCAAGTGTACTTGTGATTTTTACATATCTATGGTTTTAATGCTGTTTTGTCTGACGATTGTGTTAGATAACATGAGGAAGCATCTGTTGTTTCAGTTTCTTCTTCACTGGTGTTTTGGAAAATCTGTACAGAAGATGTGTAATAGCACCCCTAGCGTATAATTTTAAGTATATAAAGCACATTTCTGAGAATTACATAAAAAGTAGACTGAAAGTATACTTTCCTATTTGTAGTATGCTAATAGCACACTTGAATAAACTTATTTTTCATAAGGGATAGCAAACACACGAGTCAGACTAGGCTGGTTTAAACTGCATTTTCCAACAAGGCCACAACGAAAACTACAGGAATCAAAAGTAGAACCGTTCGTCAGAATATTTTGGTGGGAAGATAGCGCTAACTACATAGCATTTCTGCATTCTCGCTTTTGGATAAGACCGAATGTACTGCAGTATGCTTGCTAGTATTAGCACTTCATTATCCAAAGAGCAAGGGCAGGGAAAGTTAATCTCAGCACAGTGGAAAGACTCCATCAGACTAACAAAAAAACCACAAGCCCTTAAGTCAGGCGCAACACTGCTAAGTCTCCCAGTGCCACTCGTGGGGGGGTTTCTCCACAGCTAATTTCCTAATTCCCCCTTGGCTTTCCTTAGAGTGTAAATCAAATGAGATTCAAGACCCTGCCCTCAGCTTTCTTTCCTCTTTTTCATCCCTTCATACAGTCTATTGTTTTAATGCCGTTTTCCAGGAGAGGCCTTGGTTATTCCGAGAAAAAGACGGTACTACAAATAAATAAATAAATAAATAGGCCCCCTTCCTATGACAGGGAGTGTAAATCAGCACCCGCTGAGCTATCTAATAGCGCTGTATGGACCTTATATACTGCAGGGCTTTGCCAGTCACGCATGGCTATTGTGCACATGTGCAGATTTGATCTTCCAAAAGCAAAAGATCGCCTAGACGCAGCACCCACTTTGTTTACCTCATGTAAAGTTGATGAAGGGCAATGAGCAAAGACCAATAAGATCAAACTCATTGCCCCGAGAAGTCGTAAAAAAGTCCAGTCGGGTTTCTAAATGGCCTTGGTCATTATCTCTCATGAGAAACTGCCAGTTGATCCATTCCAACAGGCTTTTCAGGACGTTTGGTGCTTTGGTTGGCGTTGACGATGTGCCACAATATCAGCAGGGTGAGGGGTGGGCAGGGGAGGGGCGAGGATTGGGCTCTCAGTATGTGGCCCTCAATCCGTCAGACTGCCATCCAACCGGCTCGTCACATCAGGGCGTGTTGGAGATATGCCATCGGCACGCTGCGAGGCTCCGAGCCTAGGAAAGAGATCGAGAGATTTCTCTGCACAGCCCGGGAGCCTCAGATAGCAGAATGGCGGACAGGCATGAAAGCCCCTGAATGGGAGTTATTTGCTTCGTCAAACTCGTTCCGACTGTGTGTGTCAATGTTTCTTCTGCTGCCGCTCTGTGTGTGTGTCCCTTTTGACGTGCCGTTTTATTGTTATGTGACTTCGGCTATAAAAGCAGACACGCCATATTTGATTGCGCTATGAATCTCATTTACTAATGGTTAAGCATATTAAGAATTTGCAGGCACATTTGATTCTGGTAACAACGGCAGGTTGGGTGATTGCTGTTGGAAGATTACATGGCAAGCATGGCTTTCTCTAAAATTTGATAGGAAATGAAATTACATTTATAAATGATATATCTACATGTACAGATTCATATATGTATGACGTTATGAGGTGGTAGGATGGCAGCCCAAATATTCTCTCTCAAGTTGCCAGGCTGCTGATATTATGCCACATCATAACCACCAACCAAAGCAAGAAAGCAAGAAGCATATATTAAGATTTACTTCGATATATTCAGGTTTACAACTATATATTCTGATTTACATTTCTGTATTGCAATTTATGAATATATATTCTGATTTACTTCGAAATATTCAGGTTTCCATCTATATATTCTGATTTACATTTATAGATTGCGATTTATGAATATGTATTCTGATTTCCTTTGATATATTCAGGTTTACATCTATATTTTCTGATTTTCATTTATATATTCCATATATTCAGATTCAAATCTATATAGTCAGGTTTACTACTATATATTCTGATTTACATTTATATATTGTGATTTATAAATAGATATTCTGATTTACTTTGATATATTCAGGTGTACATCTATATATTCTGATTTACATTTATATATTCTGATTTATAAATATACACTACCGTTCAAAAGTTTGGGGTCAGTACATTTTTATTGTTTCTTTTTTTTTTTTTTAAGAAATTAATACTTTTATTCACCAAGGATGTATTAAGTTAATAATTAAAAGTTTATTAAAAGTTAATAATAAATAATTTACATTGTTATAAATATTTATATTTTGAATAAACACTGTACTTTTAAACTTGTTATTCATGAAAGAATCCTGAAAAAAAAAATCACAGGTTCCAAAAAATATTTGGCAGCACAACTGTTGATATTATCCAACATTGATCATTCTAATAATAAATCCACATATTAGAATGATTTCTGAAGGATCATGTGACACTTAAGACTGGAGTAACAGCTGATAAAAATTCAGCTTTTCATCACAGGAATAAATTCTATTTTAAAGTATGTTAAAATAAAAAACATTATTTTATATTGTAAAAACATTTTGCATTTTCTATATTTTTAATCAAATAAATGCAGCCTTGATGAGCATAAGAGACTTCTTTAAAGACTAATACAAGTCTTACTGACCCCAAACTTTTGAACGGTAGTGTATATTCTAATTTACTTTGATATATTCAGGTTTACACCTATATATTCTGATTTACATTCATATACTCAGATTTATAAAAAATATATTCTGATTTACTTCAATATATTCAGGTCTACATCTGTATTTTCTGATTTTCATTTATATATTCCATATATTCAGATTCACTTCTATATAGTCAGGTTTACTACTATATATTCTGATTTACATTTATATATTGTGATTTATAAATAGATATTCTGATTTACTTCTGTATATTCTGGTTTACAACTATATATTCTGATTTACATTTATATATTCAGATTTCTAAAATTATATTCTGATTTACTTCAATATATTTAGGTTTACGTCTATATATTCTGATTTTCATTTATATATTCCATTTTATAAAAAATTAATTCTGATTTACTTCAAAATATTCAGGCTTACAAGTATATATTCTTATTTACATTTATGTATTCTGGATTATATATACATATTCTGATTTACTTCTATATAATCAGAATTATAAGTATTTACTCACATTTACTTTGATATATTCAGGCTTACAACTATATATTCTGGTTTACATTTATATATTCCGATTTATAAAAATATATTCTGATTTACTTCTCACAATTTACATTTATATATTTAGATTTTATAGAATTTTTTCCTGTTTCACGCTTCATTATGTTTTCAATTTGGGTATTTTAGTACTTCAAGTTCAACTAAATTAAAACGAGAAATGTTGCCAGCTAGCAGAAATGATTTAGTTTATTTTATTATTTTATTTTTTTCAGCTAACATTTTATTAAGTAATGAAAATGTCTTTAATGGTTTCAATTTTTCATTATTTCAGATTCATTTTTAGTTTTAGTTAACTAATAACCCTGATTGAAACAAATAAACTGCTGTTAATAATAATAATAATAATAAAATTAAAAAAAAAATTAGAGATTTTAAAGATTTTAAAGTTCACATTTAACAGTGTTATTACATTTTTGTTTTAAAATAATTAAAAAAAATAAGAATAATTGTACGGGTGCATAAGGCATTCCAAATGTAAAAACTAGGTACATGATAATCACATTTCTGTCTATGGAGAGTCATAAAGCTCTCAGATTTTTTTAAAAAAACACCTAAATTTGTGTTCTGAAGATAAATGAAGGTCTTACGGTTTGGAACGACATGACACCCAGTAATTAATGTGAGTAATTATACTTTTTGGGTGAACTATCCCTTAAATATGGCCCAATGTCTATAAAATGTATAAAAATATAAATGTATGATACAGTTATATTGTGCATCTCAAATACACCGTATATTCAACAAATTATTTCATCATTACAATATTTTTGCAAAAATATTAATGCATTCTACTTTCCAGAAAAATCTGCATAGGATTTAACAGATGCATGTGCCATAACACAGTATGCAGAAGTATTTCATGAAACATTTAGCTCATAGCGTTCATAATCTTATCTCTAAGCCGGCACTTAAGTCGCTGCAGGAGAGCATGTGTAGATAGTAGTGCGTAAGGGTGAAAGTGCTTCCTATGGAGCAGAGCTTTACTGAGATCCCCATGATTCATAGACCCGTATACGTGACTCACAGTCCTACTACTGACTCACCCTGGAGCGAGGTGTGCGTGTGTGTGCGCGTACGTGTGTCACGCATGTGTGCGTATCTGCGGGAGATCCTCGGCCTTCAGTTCATCAGCTGAAATGACAGCGAGGGTCAGTGCTGATGCTGAAACATACGAGCAGGACTCTGGCTCCGAGCACTTCCCCTCTGGCAGGAGGTCATCCCTGTCACTCCCTCTCTGACTCAATAACCCACACACACACACAAAACACAACATATATTCCAAGTAGGGCTGGGCGGTATATTAAATATTCAAGATATATTCACAGTGAATGACTGATGTAAAATTAAGCGACGCTGTGAATATTAGTGAATAACAGTCACTAAATAACTAGTTAGATTAGTGTCACAATGTACTGTGACAAGTGAGCATAAATTTAGAGATGTTTTAATGTGGTGTCTGATGTTTACACAGTTGGTACAGTTATATTGTGCATTCCCGACATACAGTATACTGTATATGTGACCCTGGACCACAAAACCAGTCTTAAGCAGCATGGGTGTATTTGTAGCAATAACCAACAATACACTGTATGGGTCAAAATTATCGATTTTCTCTCTTTTATGCCAAAAATCATTAGAACATTAAGTAAAGATCATGTTCCATGAAGATTGTAAATTTCCTACCATTTCCTATAAGAACTTCATTTGGACAACTTTAAAGGCGATTTTCTCAATATTTAGATTTTTTTTTGCACCTCAGATTCCAGATTTTCAAATACTTGTATCTCGGCCAAATATTGTCCTATTCCAACAAACCATACATCAATGGAAAGCTTATTTATTCAGTTTTCAGTGATGTATAAATCTCAATTTCAAACAATTTACCCTTACGACTGGTTCTGTGGTCCAAGGTCACATATGACAAATATTTAGTGAATCAGTTCAAATTAATCAGTGTCAGCTTCAATGAATCAATGAATCGAAAACAATCAGTCAATGATTCATCTGCATTATCAATTCAAAATGTTCATGGAATTCTTTGGCTTTTTCATTAAAATGTTTACATTTAGTTAAAATTAACATATGGAGAAAAAAAACTAAAACCTTTTCAGGTTAAAGTGAACTTATTGAACAAGTTCAAAACATTTACATAAAAATATAAAAGTAAACTAACATTTACGAATGCAATATAATATGTGTTTTTCATATTAATCAAAATAAAGCTGAAACTATATGTATATATATGTGATGTATATATGTGTGTGTGTGTGTGTGTGTGTGTATTTGCACACACACACACACACACATACAATATTATTTTAAATAAACAATTAAAAATGCCAAAAGCACATAAAAACACTATAACTAAAATTAAAATCTAAAGATATATGCCAATTTAAAACATTAAAAAAAATTTATATATGTCCATAATCAAACCTATTAATTATATTAGTTATTCATATTAATCAAAATAAACCTGAGTATGTGTGTGTGTGTGTGTATACAAACTAAATAAAAAAATTTTAATTAATATGAAAATGTGTGTGTGTGTGTGTGTGTGTGTGTGTATACAAACTAAATAATAATAAAACTAAACAAAAAATTTAAAATGAATCTGAATAGATACGTGTGTGTGTGTGTATCAAATACATAAATATTAATATAAATTAATATATAATTTACAAATAAGTTAAAGTACTAAAATTACTATAACTAAAGTGAAATTTAAAAAAAAGCCACACAGAAATATTACTTAATCTAATAAACAGGACCAAAGCACATGAAAACACTACAACTAAAATGAAAATATATAAATAGAAACTAATTCAAAGTATTAAAAAAATGATAATAGTATATAATACTACTAATACTATAATACTAATGCTCTTCTTACAAGAAAATATTATTTCAAGAAAATCTACTTGACAACATAGAAATGGTTGTTTGGTCAAAATGATTAAGAAACTAAATTACAAAATCCACAACCAATTTACGTATTTTATGAGGTGGTACGATTTCAGTGACGTGTAGGTTTAGAGGCGGGGTTAGGTGTAGGTCATTCGTACAAATTCATACGTATTGTGCAACTCGTAAAATATGTAAGTTTTAGCTAAAATCATATGAATTTGTGCGACTGAGTTTGTACGGATTCGTACAAATTAGCCACCTCATCATATATGCATGTATTGCCGTGAGATCGGGCTGACAAAATCACAATTTTAGTGCAAATGCATAAATATCAATATACATACTGAATATATAAATATCAAGTCTTTCAGCTTTATCCTACATACGGGCTTGCACCCTAACATGCATACATTACCCCACAAACCTTAACACACTTCCATAAACGCCTGCGGGCAGCTTGCCCTAAAATTAGTCACCCGCAGACACATCTCCAACGCATCCATATGATCTATAAATCACTCAAGAAACTCATGACCTTGTTCTGGTTCACCAACGGCTCCTACCCGCAGATTTTCTTGTCCTAAAAACCACAAACCCCTCGTCCCTGTGCATCATCTATACGAGTGCACGCACTGGACGATTAACGCACAATTATCAGGGTGATATTTTATCCGAACGGCACCGGCTGCCATAGACCCAGAGTCGTTTGGCACCGTTCGCAGCCTGGCTGCCACCAAGTGGGAGTTTTATATCAATTTACCAAGTCTGCAATGAATGATTTTGGGGGGGAGAGAGGGAGAGAGGGGAGGTGGGGTGAGGGGAGGGAGGGAGGTGTGAAAGAAAAAACTTCGCCCGCGTAAACTCGCACAAACAAGCAGCCGCCATCCGCGGCTTTGTGTGTAATTAAATTCAATAAATAAGCAAAGGTGAAGAAATAAATCAAGTGGAAACTGATGAACAACAGGAGATTAAATGCCATTGAGGCGTGCAAACAAATATTTCAATAGCGTTTTTAATAGAGGACACGCACACACACGCGCGCACACACTCCGCCCTCTCGCCACAGCTGTTGAGCACTGCTGCAATGCACATTCACCCAAAATAATAATCACCATCATCATCATCATCCACAGCACCAGAGGCACAACACACACACAGTCAGCCTTCCATAGTGCGTCATCTCCTCCAAAGGAAGAACACAAGTCTTTATTAATGACTATCGAAGTTGCAATTAACACTGAATAATACATGAACTACAGCTGTGCAAAGCTGAATAAAGCTGGTAATTAGGTGCTAAAGAGGAGGGGGAAAATGGCTCCAGTGAATATTAATGAGCTCATTAAAAGCAACAGGAACTAGTAAACTAAAGTAAGGACCGCCCACTTGCGCCGTCCACTGGACGCAGCTCTTTCTACATGCATCCTGGGGCCGGGTTCATGAAATTTCTTAGGATAGAGTTCGTAAGAATGTTCAAGTCTTGAAAACTTCAGAAATGTTTTACTAAAAAACCTGTGGCTGCGAATTGAAAATACTTCACTAAAACTCCCATACATGATATATCACAAAATTTTTTACGCTCGCATGATGTGGTTTTTCAGGTAAATCGTAAAAGGAACACTTTGCAAAACTGCAATGGAAACAGTCTAATGATCATTCTTCAATGTACTATAACCTCCAAGAAACACCTCATACGTGGCCGCTCTCAAGTATAAGGGGAAGGCCATTAAAACAGGTCACGAACTGCCTTTTTTATTATTTTGCAATTTCTCTGTGGGGTGACGAGCAGTACTGTTTACTTTAACCGTGAAACTTGCTAAATAGGACATTATTAGGAAAGGTGATTTGCAAAGATGCATAAAAACCCTAATACTCACTTCTGCTGTAGGTGAAGCTGGATCATGACTGATTTGTGCAAACACAGATCCATTTATATATAAACAAAAATGTACAGATCATGTATTCACCCCCTTGTCATCCAAGATGTGCATGTCTTTCTTTCTTTAGTCGTAAAAAAAATGATGTTTTTAGGAAACATTTCAGGATTTTTCTCCATATAATGGACTTCTATGGTGCCCTGAGTTTGAATTTCCAAAATGCAGTTTAAATACGGCTTCAAACAATCCCAGATGAAGAAGAAGGGTCTTATCTAGCAAAACAACTGGTTATTTTCATTTTTTTTTAAAAAATACAATTTAAATACTTTTTAACCTCAAATGGTCATCTTGTCTTGCTCTGCCTGAATTCTGTGTATTCTGGTTCAAGACAGTTAGGGTAAAAACTCAAAAAACTCCCATCGTATCTTCTTTTTCAACTTCAAAAATCATTTCAAAATCATCCTACATAGCTACAGAAGTACCGACCCAGTCTTTGCAAAGTCAACATGCAAAGCTCATCAAACACCCTGAAAGGGATAGTTCACTCAAAAATGAAATTTTGATGTTTATCTGCTTCTTCAGCAGAATACAAACAAAGTTTTTTAACTCAACCCGTTGCAGTCTGTCAGTCATATAATGGTAGTCAATGGCTACCAAATCTTTGAGAGTAAAAAAAAACGTACACAAACAAGACCAAATTAAACTCTGCGACTCGTGACAATACACTCATGTCCTAAGACACGAAAATGAACAGTATTTATATCATTTTTTACCTCTGATTCACCGCTATGTCCTACTGTCCTGAGCGCATGCACAGCATCTGGGGCCGGCTGCACCAGCTAGACGTAAAAAAGCTGGGTGTAAGCCCTACAGTGGGCTTTGCAACGTCCAACTTTACGCTAAATATTTACACCTGTTGCACCAGCTAAAACTACGATCAGGCGCAACTACGCCCGGTGTAGACACATTCTCCCGCAGTGATAGCCGAGACGACACCCACACTGCAATGGCTACAACTACTTATATATATATTACTAATATACTAACTAAATTGCTCAAGACATCATAACAAGTGAAGCCACCGCGAAATAATTTCGTTAACGAAATATTTCCTAATGTGCGCGTATCTGAGGTCTCCCTGCACATTCCCACGACATATTTCTTAAGACTAACACTAAAAATAAAGGCGACAGGTTAAGTAAATATATAATGAATGTAATACAATGCTTCTCTCTAGAGTTATTTTTTTCTTGCTATCGAGTTTATGTACAATGAATGTCTTTCCTGAGGTAAATGTGAATTTACGTGACAGTTGTGCATTTTAGCTTCTTGACATCTTTCTGTGGCTGAAAAACCACATTTATAAATTGTAGAGTTTCTGATAGAATTGACAATTTTAAAGCTGATACTTTATTTCTGATTAAAAGTAAGCACAAAACTTACTGCGATTATTGGATGGCAGGAACACTGCAAATGATGAGACGAATTAAAGACGTTAAGTATTTCCAAGCATTCATACTGTCCCAGTGTTACGGATCTGTTCGGTGAGCTGCGGACCGCTCACCACCAGATGTCACTCTCACCTTCCTTACACACACTGACTGTTGCATTACACCCCGGTCTCTGAGATAATTTGTGCTGTTAATGCAGAGTTAGCCGTAGTTTCTTTTTTACTTTCACTTTTATAATTCTTGCGCAAAGTTTGCGCGTTGGTTTCATGTGTTGCTTGACCCCTCCCTTTGTTTATAGGCCACATTATTCTACCCGAAAAGACCACAAACGTTACAGTTGGCGTCTGCAATAAATAATTAAAAACGAATTTCACTTTACGCCTACCTTTGACTAGGCGTAAGATTTAGTCTCAGACGTAGCACTACACCGAGATGGTGCAACAGGTATAAATTCTTCTCACGACTTGAAGCGCATTTTATGTCCAGCCTAGTCTTACACCTGGGCGTACGCCCAGCTGGTGCAACCAGCCCCTCGTGCGTGATGTGTACGTGCTCTGGTGTAGTATACGCAAGCGCCATTGGCGATCTAGGATATAAACAGCGATGTAGGACGATTTTAAAGTTGAGGGAGAACATGAGATGGGAATTTTTTCGACATACCCTAACTGTCATGAACCGGAAAAAAACAGAGTTCAGGCAGAGCGAGATAAGACGAGCGTTTGACATTACAAAGTATATAAATAGTGTTTTTTTTAATGAAATTAACTGATTGTTTCGCTAGATAAGACCCTTCTTTCTCAGCTGGGATCATTTACAACTGCATTTCGGATTGTTTGAAGCCGCATTTGAATTGAGTTCAAACTCGGGGCACCATTGAAGTCCACTATATAAAGAAAAATCCTAAAATGTCTTCCTCAGAAAACATTATTTCTTTATGACTGAAGAAAGAAAGACATGAACATCTTGGATGACAAGAGGGTTGAGTACATTATCTGTAATTTTTTGTTCTGGAAATCAACTTCTCCTTTAATCCTCTGCATCTTCAGCAGCTCGGATGTGAGGAGTAAATGACGACTGCTATGTTCATTATTACATCCAACAACAGAACATCTCAATTACTTAAAAGCCATTCTTGTCTTCCCCTGCACCCGAAACAATGGCGGTCGGACTGCTTAGAGCTCACTCAGCTCACTCAGGGTGGGTCTAAGGTAAGACGGCCATGTCAATCAATTATCGCGGTAGCGGCCTTGGTTGGTGTGACGTCACACAGACAAGAAGCTGAGAATGGCTTGATTTGAAAAAGGGGATATTACTTACAGTATAAAGATTACAAAAATACCACTGGGTGGATTTGTATCATTATAGGGTTGTTGTTTACACACACTAACAAAACACAGTTATGTTCAAACAACATGTAAAAGTGAGTTTTGCATCTGATGACCCCTTTAACTTGGGGACAGATTTACTAACGTTTGGCGTTAAAACACACAGTGAAGAATTAGCACTTAAAAGGTGTGGACACAGTTATTTTTGCACCTCACCTTATTGAATATGCATTTGTAGAGCTTCCCTTTTCAGACGCAAAATGTATGGGAGGAGAATATTAAAATGAATCATGCTACCCAATTTACTAACGCTTGCGCTGGTCAAATTACTGGTATTTGCACCATTATATAAGTTTCAATTGCTACTCACTGCAGTTTCTACAAAAGAAAAAATCATACAAAGTCATGCAGAATTTCATTTTTGGATAAACCATCCATTTATGAAACTTAATAGGGCGTTTTGAATTCATGTTGTCTTCTAGTAAACCTAAAATGAAAGTTAAAAACAACCAAATTTGGCTGAACTTGGAGTTTTGGATAGGACGCTGAATGCAGGATGCTTTATTCATGTCGAACTGTGGTGGGTTCGTACTGATCTTTTGACACTGACAAAAATTTCTTCTAAGGATCAGAAAAGCTTTTTGCTATGCTGTTTCTTTCATAAAACAGTTCTGTCCTCCTACATTCATGTGTAGAACCATTTAAAGCTTCCTAGTGAAAGGTTTTCAAAGAGAAATAAAAGTGAATAAAAGGTTATAGTGGGCTGCTTCTAAAGAAATTTCATACAAGGCATGATGATTTGTGGTGCTCTTATAAACTGAAAAGGTTTTTGGTTACTTGTGTAAGATGGACCTCATATAACCTTTATAATTTTATAAGGTCGCCATAACAGTCCTTTTATAAGTATAAATAGCCTGTAAATGACTTCAAATGGCTAGTTGAAGCTTAAGTGTGTAATTTCACCAAATGGAATTTCAAACAGAATTCTCAAGTCTGCCACTAACTAGTCAAAAATTATTAGCCCTGCCCACAAACTCATGCTACTGGCTGAGCCACTTTCAGGTGGGTTGGGATACACAAACGAAAAGAGCAATAACTGGTCATTACAACAGTACTTTTAAAAGTATAAACAACCAGTGCTATCTCACGGGCAATTCATACATATTTTACGAGGTGGCGAATTCATACAAATGCATACAACCTCACTTGTATGATTTTGTATGATTTCTGTGATGGTTAGGTTTAGAGGCGGGGTTAGGTGTGGTCCTTCGTACAAACTCCTACGAATTTGCCACCTCATGAAACATAAATGTTTTTTCACCAATCGTATAAATTCTTACAAGTTAGTACGAATTCATATGAATTTGACCTAGTCAAATATGTATAAACTGCTATGAGATCAGGTTGAAATAACCCAATGATACAATAATTACTAAAAAGAAAATGCCTAGTTGAAGCTGAATCGTATAATTTAATTCCGGAACTCCCCTGTTCTTCTATTATTTGGTGAAAAATGAAAGTTCCACCTCTAAACTCACATGATTGGCTGAGCTGCTGTTGCTATGTCAGGCTGGTCAAAATATAGAAACTAACAGAGTAATAACATTAAAACAATCATTTTAAAGGTATAAATAACCCCTACATGACTAAAAATGGTTAGATGATGCTGAATCATGTAATTTTACATGATGATTGTAGTTGAAACATACAATGACCGTTTCAAACAGGTTTCCCAAACTCCCCTGTTCTTCTAGTGGCTGTTCAAAACAAAAGTTCCGCCCCAAACGCATATGATTGGCTGAGCCACTGTTGTTATGTCAGGCTGGTTGGAATACAGAAACAAACAGAACAACAACTGGTCATTATGACAATCAAGTTATACATAACCCACACATTACTAAAAAAAATGGTTAGTTGAAGCTGAACGGAATTAAAACAAACAATGATTGTTTTCAAACAGGCTACATCTCCTCTGTTCTTCTATTGGCTGGTCAAAAACAAAAGAGCCACCCCTAAACTTACATAATTGGCTGAGCTGCTGATGCCAGGCTGGTTGGAATATAGAAACAAACAGAGTGATAACATTAAAACAATCATTTTAAAGATATATTAACCCATAAATTACTAAAAAAAAATGGTTAGTTGAAGCAGAAGTGTGTAATTTTACTGAACGGGATTAAAACAATGACTGTTTTCAAACAGGTTACCCAAACTTCCCTGTTCTTCAACTGGTTGGTCAAAAACAAAAGTTCCACCCCTAAACGCACATAATTGGCTGAGCTGCTGTTGCTATGTCTGGCTGGTTGAAATACAGAAACAAACAGAATAACAACTGCTTTTAAAGGTATAAATAACCCATAAATTACTAAAAAATGGTTATCTGAAGCTGAAGTGTGTAATTTTACTGAACGGGATTAAAACAATGACTGTTTTCAAACACGTTACTCAAACTCCCCTGTTCTACTTTTGGTTGGTCAAAAACAAAAGTTCTGCCCCTAAACTCACATGATTGGCTGAGCTGCTGTTGCTATGTCAGGTTGGTCAGAATACAGAAACAACATACAAGTCACAACGTTTACTTTTCGAATAAACCTACGAATGGTTTACAAACAGCTGTTTCTACCTGAGAAAGAAGAAAGTGTTTAAAGCCAACATGTGAATGATTCATCCATATATATTTTTTATCCATTCATACACATTTTGTCCACTTAAAATCCATCCCTTTTTTACAACAGACACACATTCAGAGCTGCCTCTATCACATGAAAACCCACTGGATTAAACTGGATTTTTTTTTGATAGTCCATTTCACATTTATCTTCGTAATCTTAAACCAAAATACAGTAAGTTTTTACTTATTTTTACTTTTTTTTTGCTGGTGTAATTTAATAGATTATTGGATAATGTCAACCAATAGCAAAATAGCTAAATTTTGACTACTACATCTTCAAGAGTTTTGACTACTTAACATGCCGTGGTAGCGGCCTAACTTGGTAAGTAACATTTAACCTAAAGCGCTAACCTCTTACTTAGACCGCAGGCTGCTTATAGCAGCCTCGACGATAAAAATTCACCTCACGTGCAAACGTGCCAGTGCGCAACTGTGCTGAGGTCTTCCTTAGCAACAAACTTGGCCTCTGCCACTCTTGAGTGCAGCCATTGCAAAACTTCCCGTTCATTTATTACTTTCTATTGCTTCCGATAGAGTCCGCCAGGGCCTGGGATTGAAAGTGCAAGGACGAAATCACTTTCCCTCGGCCCTCGGCTCCCAGCGGAGAACACGGATCCCTTGCTCCCCCCCTTCTCCTCACTTTCTTTCTCTCTGGTCTCACAACAGCTGCTCTCTCCATATTATCTATCCCCCCTTCGTTTGCCTGCCCTTTTCTTCTAATCCTCGTTCCCGCATGTTATACGTTTCCCTTAGACGCTCCGCCCGCTTTGGCGGCTTCCGATTTGTTGTTTTGCTGCTGGCTGGCATTTGTCTATTGTTTCACTAAGTTTTCAACTCCCTCGATACAATAAGATGGATTTTGACTTTGCGTGCCAGTTTGTTCGAAAGGAGGCTGAAGGCCGCATCAAGAGTTTGGATTGGTAATTGGCTTGTCCTTTAAATTGTGCCATTTGGAGCCACTTTCCAATACAAAATGCTTTAAAGACACAGTTCATCCAAAAGTGAAAATTGGGTCTAGGTTTGTTATTGTTGTCTAAAATTTCATTCGATTTTACGATGGAGAATCAAGTCAAAGCAATGGAGAACATGACACGAACGCCACAGCTAGCATGGTCCTCCCACTTATTGCATTAATGAAGTGCACTCTGACCTCTAACACAATGGCCCAGAGCCTGGTAGTCTATCAGCTTTTATTGGACTGTGGTAAATCATGTCCCGCACTGGGCCCTTGGCTGATCTAAATCATTGTAATGAAATGCATGATGTCAGCTGAGGGCTAAAGTTCACATGGACAGTCAATGCACTGGCCGGATCTAGATATGAAGTAGCTAAAGTAATGCCAAATCAATTTGGAAGTGCAGAAAACATCTGTATCTTCAAAGTAAGAATTGAAAAGAGAAGCCGGCTTTTACAGAAGACATAAGTGTTTAGGTAGAAATCAGAAATCAGTCAATCACCAGTTTGTTCCATAAAGCCAGTAATACTGTGCGATTTCAGTAACATTTTTTGTTAACCGCGAGTAAATTGCATGTAATGTTCGTCAGGAGGGGCAAAATTAATCCGACCATGCAATTGTTGTTCGTGAAAAAAAGGAAAAAAAAAGTTGTACGACAGAAATAGTCTCAAAATCGGTCGAAAATCACACAGCGTATGCCTGACTTTACTTGAGAGCAATTAAAACCAACATGTATTTAGCTAGCCAGCTCGTTAATTTTTCTGTAAAGTCAATGACCAGAGTCCACTGATGAAGTCTGTTGTCCCCTCCAAGCAGTTTTCTGGTAAATGGAAACCACATTTCAAGCAACCAAAGTTCTTGATTGTGAATTCTTTGTTTACAGATTTAGCATTAGCTGGCCTTCAAAACTAAAAAAAAGTAAACACAAAGATCAAAATACTTGAAAATATGGAATTATAAATTTGTTTCCGACTATGGCTATTATTATTACTATTAATAATAGCTGATAATTATTATTATTTATTTGATATTATTTTATTATTATTTATTTATATATTATTTAATAGTAGGAGTAGGATTAGTAGTAATAATTATAATAATTATTGTTGTTGTTGTTATTATTAATATTATTAGTTTATTAATTTATTTTATTTACCCTTTTCAACATGATTTACTTGTAAACAATTCTTAAATAAATAAATAAATACATACATAAATAATAGAAAATAGTAGTAGAAGTAATTAGATTGTACCCCTAAATTACAATAATAATTACTGGTATTATTGTTGTTGTTATTGCTATTATTATTATTATTTATTCATTTTAATATTAATTTCTGTAAACAATTCTTAAATAAATAAATAAATAATATTAATTATTAGTAGTAGTAGTAGTAGAAATTAAATTGTACCCCACCTCTAAATCACACTAATATTAATAATAATAATAATAATTATTATTATTATTATTATAATTATTATTATATTTCACTGACTGTTTATAAAAACTAATTTTCAACATGTTTACGTCAACATGTCTTAAATATAATAATAACAATAATAACTGTAATCATTATTGTTGTTGTTGTTGTTATTGCTATTATTATTATTATTATTATTAATTTTAATATAAATTTTGTAAACAATTCTTAAATAAATAAATAAATAATATTAATTATTATTATTAGTACAATATTATTAATAATAATAATAATAATTATTATTATTATTATTATATTATATTGGCTGTTTATAAAAACTAATTTTCAACATGTTTACGTCAACATGTCTTAAATATAATAATTATACAAATTATTAAAATAATTATTAAATAATTATTATTATGAATAATAACAATAACATTATTATTATTATTATTATTATTATGAATTACTTGAATATATGGAATTATACATTTGTATCCCACTATGGCTGCACTTTTTGGACAGAAAATAAATAAATAAATAAATAAATAAAATGCACTTTTTGGACAGAAAATAATAATAATAATAATAATAATAATAACAACAACAACAACATTTGAAAACTGCAGAGAGAAATGCTTTTCCCAAAAGCATGTTACATACAGCCCGAACTCTCAGCACTAGTAGTGATGAGTCTCTGTGTGGAGCGGCATTTACAACTTTACAAAAAAATTAAGAAAAACACACGATCACAAGCTTTTCATGTTTAAATGAACACAGTGGCACGTTTCACTCTATTTAAATTGATCACAGATTTTGTGATTTAGTAACCACACTAAGCCATATCATAACTTCAGTTTTATTCATATTAATCATGTCTATATCCTATAACCTATTTCCCACCGTGCAAATCTTTTGTGCGTGCGTGTTAAATTACCTTCAAGCAGGGCCTCATTTACCTTCTTTCACTCTCACAGTCTCTCTAAAGCTCTCTATGGACTCTGATCACTAATCAATACAAGTGTCACAGTGTGGCGGCCCTTCGCCTCTAGCAGCGGTTGACGATTCAGAGCTTCATTATGTAAAATCCATTAAACACCTCAGTTTCAGCAACATGGCCTCCCAAGAACCTGCTTCTCAAGGCCTTATTTATATTATTATGGAATAAAAACATAACGTGAGGCTTATCCAATCTACTCAAGCTGCCGTGGTCAGCAACATCTGGAAAAGCCATGAACCAGCACACCATATTTTGTTTGGTTTTGCCTTCGCGTAATAACCCTGATCAGTTCAGGCATCAGTCATGGTGGGCTCCAGGCTCATCCAAGGATTTTCCCACAGGGAGTTGTTCACCTGCTTACAGACTTCCATGCAGGGTTTTCCCGCTGCTGCATCACGGCTCTAATTTGCCTGATTAGCTAAAACAAACTCCACGCTTCTTCACGTGCGCCGCTGATTTATCACGGTCAATCTCCATGTCATGTACTTTACGGGAGTAATCCAATATGAAGAATGTAAGGGAATCGTTCCATACGCTGCACATCAGCGAGAAACGAGATACATCTGTGATAGAGGAGTCGTTCATGTGAAAAGACGGGTCATCTCAGTACAAAACTCTGTCTCTAATCAAGCTATTTACATTTTTATCTTTAAGAGGAATATTGCAGGTTAAAATGTTAAAATAAAATGAAATAAGTAAATATACTAACATTTTAAATATCCAGTTACATTGAAAGAAGATATCAGTTAAAAAGTAATAATAATAATAATAATAAATAAATAAAAATACTACCACAGAAATAATTATGACTCTCTATACAAACTTCCAACATGTTTTATTTGTAAACAGTTGTAAATTGTAATTAATAATAATAAATAATACCAATAATAATGATGATTATGATGATGATATTTTATTATTATTATTATTATTATTATTATTATATATAAAAATTGTCAGCACTTATTTTTAAAACTATTATTACATGTAATAATAACTATAATAACAGTAATTATTATTATGGCAATAATATTAATAATAATGATGATAATAATACTAATACTAATACTAATACTAATAATAATAATAATATTAGAATAGAAACTTATTTTTAATGCTTATTTTTTAAAACAATTAACAATTATAATAATCATAAGTTTATATAGTTATTATATTTAGAATAATGTGTATTATTATTATTATCTCAGTTTGTAATAAAAACATATTTTTAATGCTTATTTTTTAAACAATTAACAATTCTAATTATATATTCATATAATATTTATAATATTATTATTAACTCAATTTGTAATAAACACTGATTTTTTAAATTATAATTATAATAATAATAACAACAGTAATGATTATTACGATAATAATAATAATAATAATAATTATTATTATTATTATTAGTTACTTTTTATACTACTACTAATTACTTGTAAAAACAAATAGTCAATACTATTTTTAAACATTATTAAATATAATAACAATAAAAATAATAATTTATTAACAATAAAATACTATTCTTATTATTTTTATAATACTTATTATAATAACAATTATTATTATAACCCTGTTTGCAATAAAAACAATTATAAATTATAATAATAACAATAATAACAGTAATGATTATTATGACGACAATGATGATGATGATGATGATGATAAGTATTTTAAATATTATTATTACTCAGTTTGTAAAAAAAACAAATGGCCAATACTATTTCACACAATTGATAAAGATAATAATAATTTAACATCAATAATTTATTACTTTATTATTATTATTATTATTATTAACTCTGTTTGAAAAAAGAACACTTATTTTTAAACAATTATTAAAAATAACACTGATAACACTAATGATTATTATGACGAAGTTATTATTGCAGCACTAAAGTTGCATGTAAAACCTGTAGTATCCCTTTAGAAAAGCATGAATAATTTTGTCAGTGAGCAAGATGCATAAATGTGACTAAACACTGATAAAAAGAACAGACTGGGTGTATTATTATCTGAGACAACATAAAGATTTCAAACACAAAGCCCGATTACTAAACACATGTAAACTGCCTTTGACGAACAAAGGGCGTAATCGTTCTTTGGCTTGCTGATTTGCATTACTGTTGTCATTAGTTATTATGAGGTCATAAAAGACACGTGACAGAACAAGAATCGCATTTCTACCGCGTTCGATAAGACAAAAGATAGAGGCCAGACACCTTAAATAGCACGTCACATTCTTCACAAAATGAAACAGCGCTAGTATTCAAGGGAGAGTCTCGCTCACAAAATATCATCAAAACAAAGAGATTCAGAGAATCCCTCGCTAGCCCTCTTTGAGGAGGGAGAGAAATCTCACATCTCTGACAGCCTTTGTGAGGGCAGCCTGTCTGTTTGTCGAGCGCAGGGGGGTTGGGGGAGGTGGGCTGATTTACGTCAGCCGGCACGTGCGCGCCGCTGCTGCTAGCATCTCTGAACTCGGCTTCAAAGGCATGTTTTGGCAGAAGCTTTCATACCGTTACACGCTGGCCCACTGCTGCTCTCCCGAGAGGAAAGACAGACAAGGAATGGGAGGAATAGAGAGAGACGGGCCGTAGCGCCTCATCTACGAGCAAGTTTGAAAGTGCTAGCGTCGTGAGTTTAAGTAAACACTCGTTTACTGCCGTTTGTTTGCAAAGAGCATACTTTCATCATCGAACGAATCATAACGGTTCCGGTTCTTACTCGGCTTAATTCCATTAGCGACTCAATTAACAATTCTTTCAGTACTGGAAGAACAAGTATATGCTGCTGAATCTTCAGTGCCACTGATGAAGAAGGCATATTTTATCTCACTTCACAACGTGATGCAATAAATATAGCGTGAAGTGTAAAACAATGTCCTAACAGGCTGAACGCAAAAATAAATATAAAATGTGACTGGCATAATCCAGTTTACATTTAGTGAATCAAATTTTAGCGAATCCAAAACATACAGCTGCAGCAGTGTGGTATGAGTCACAAAATGAATGTTCTGTTACTTAATAATATTTTATCTTAGTTAACAAATAAAACAAGACGACTTCGTATATAATCAATGCCCGGATATGTCTTTTATACCGAGTAGGGATGTGCCCGAATAGTGAATCCGTATTCGGAAAGTAATGGAAAACAAATAATGTGTTCTACAAAGCCACTAAATGGACATGGTTAGCCCTACCTGGTCTCATGACGAAAAGGTACCTCTGGGAACTTCCAAGACGCGAAATATGTACCGCCATGTACCTTTTGTCACATATTCGATGTGAAATGTCCACTGGGTGGCGCTAAAAAGTGTTTTGTTTTGGGCTTTTTTCCCAAAACAGATGAAGGTACATATGGTACGTTTTATGTGACTTTGGTTTTGTACACGTCACCACAATTCTGATTTGGAATGTCCCTTGAGTGGCTATTCGCTTGTTAAGTGATGACATAAGCCTCGTTCATACTGTCAGCCCAAATCCGTTTTTGTCCATATCTAGATGGAATCGGATTGAATAACTGACTGTCCACACAGTCATATCGCAACTGTTCAAATCCGATTTGTGTGTCCATAAGCGCTCTTTCGTTTTACGGAACTTGCGTTGGTTTCTATGGCAATGCCGTTGCGTTGTTATGCCAACGCTAAAATCAACAATAACAGCATTACAGTTTGCAATATAGATGCTGTCTTGTGATATGACAACGTTGCCGTCGCGTTTGATTATATTTCGTCTTCTAAAGCAGCGGCAGAAACGCAGGAAGCAGGAATGTGCGACTTTATTCTGTGCTGCCGTCTCCGCTGGTTTCAAAACTCAAAGAGGTGCGTATACTGGCTGTATATTGTCTTTTCCCACTTGATTTGCAGTTCGCAACAACACAAGCTTGTTTCTGCAAAGACGTTTGTTATGTTTTCCACAAAAACGTCTGACGTGTTTACGTTTTACGTGGCATGAAAACGTGAAAAAGCAGAAATCCGATTTGAATAGGATTCCAAAACACATACGGATGTAGCTCGAAACGGATTTGACCAAATCAGATTTCATGTAGTTCGTTGCTGTTCAGACAACCTAAATATGATCGGATTTCAATCGGATATGGGCTGACAGTCTGAACGAGGCTAATGCGCGTCCAACGAATGCGGTTTCCGGAAGCCTCAACTTATTTCCCTTGAGCATACGATCTCAACAGCAGTTTATGAGCACTGTTTATTCATATTAAACATTTAAGCTAATCGTTCAAACTTACGGTGTACACTACAGTCTCCATGGTCACAGTGTCACAAACACAAATAATTTTTATATTTATTTATTTACAAGTATATTTTCATTCTCTGCCGAGCTGGGATTTCGGTATTGAGTTAAAGGGGAAGATTATAATTTTTTTGGTCGTATTATATCCTATTGTGAGTGTATATTAGCACCGTTTGTTGTTTTCTCGTGGCATCAGTGTTTGGACACGGAAGCAGTAACGCGTGACGTCAGACTTAAACGATTAACTCTAATGCTCCGCGACGTTTTAAAATAACATACCATCTGCACTACGCCTAAACCTACCTGATAGTATGAACGAAAACCAATGTGACGTAAAAACAAAATAAAAAAGCTTGCTGTTACATATCACTGCAGTATATAACTATATTTTCTGCAAGCTTTTTTTTCAAGAAAAATAAAAACATTTTGTTTTTCATTTTAATAATATATATATATATATATATATATATATATATATTAATTTGTTTAGACCACTTTCTATACATATTAATTATTACTGCACTGCAAAAAAGTATTTTCCTCCTTAGTATTTTTGTCTTGTTTTCTAGTATAAATATCTTAGAATTCCTGAATCAGGATGCATTTACTTGACAAGTAAAATGACTTAAGATATTATGTCTTGCTTTCTGAAAGAAATGTTCAAATTTTGTTGTTTTTTTGCTGAAAAAAAGCAAAAATATCTGCCAATGGGGTAAGAAAAATAATCTTAAATCAAAGGCTAAACAAGATTATTTTTCTTGCCCCATTGGTAGATATTTTTTGCTTGTTTTAAGCAAAAACTAGCACAATTTGGATAATTTTACTTGTCCAGTAATTGCGTTCTGATTCAAGAATTGTTAGATATTTATGCGAGAAAAAAGACAAAAATACTAAGAAAGACTTTTTGCAGCGTACTGCAGTACAAGTCAAGCTGCAGTACCAAGCAGGACCACACGGAGACACCATCAGACCACTATCCCAGTCACCTTAAAGTTATAGAAACATATACGGATCTGTATTCAGAATTATTAAACAGCAAAACACAAATTAAAAAAATAAATAAATAAAAACATTATTTGGCAAATGTGGTGATTTGAAGGCAGCTCAACGTAAGTCAGTGTGAGTGTTGATGCCAATATAAACACAACTGTCCACAGCAAACTCCTATAAAAACACTTCTTCAGCGAGCGTCCATTATAAAACACTTGCCACATATGTGATCATACTGAAACATGCTCATGAAGCTATCAGAGAGCACACATACATGGTTTATTTATTTGCACACTAATAATAACGGACTCGCACGCTTCTAACGGTGCGTTCACACCAGACGTGGCTTGCGCGAATAAATCACGCTATTCGCGCATAGTTGGACGCTCGAACATTTTGAGTTTACTCGCTTCATTCGCGCGTGAAATTCACTACACACAGACGCGAATTCACGTCATGGGAGGCGCTTCTGCTAGGCGGCTCCAGTCTCGTTGCTTACATGGATTTTGTTGAGAGGGTAGATGCACTTTATGTGCTGTGGAAGGCTGAAAAACAGCATAGACTCGACCGACGCTGTGTCTGGGTCCATCAGATCAGTCCATCAATATGTATATATATAGCTCAAATTGAGTAAAGAGCGTTTTTTTTACAACTTACCAGATTGCCCGACCTCCTCACTCACTTTCTTCCAAGCAAGATCCTTTTTATTCCTGTTTCTATAAAAGTACGAAGACAGCTCTGGGTATCCACATACAGCGACAATGATTTTGTCCTCCATTGTTGTTTCGGATTTCTGCTTCCGCTCGCTACCTCATAATCACACTAGAGCAAGCTCCTGATTATTCGAATATTTGGCAAATATTCGCGAGAGTTCAGATTTTTCAACTCGCACAAATCACACGTTATGCACGTCAAATGCCCGAAACGCTCAGTTTGCGCCGCAGGATGTCTATCACGTCTTTGCGTCGACTTAACATGTAAATCACTCACGCTTAATGCTTCAGTCGCATCTGGTGTGAATGCACCATAATAATGTACGATTAGTATATGTCACTGACTCGATTACAATCGTAATCCATCAAAACTTCCCTGGTAAGGTACTGGTTTGCTGTTTAACCCATAAAGACTAGTCCTGACTTGCTTATTATTAGAGGTATGTTTGTTCCCACCAATCGCGGCACAAGTTAAGGTTCACGTATGATGACAAAGTTTGCATTTTGAAAAAAAACCTTTGTATGGAAATCTATGAGAACACTTGGCGATTTTCAGTCTGAGTCTCATGATGAAAGAGCTGAAAGATGAGAGATCGAAAAACAAACTAAAACGGCATGCTTGCGATTGCGTATTTACATCACATTCGCTTTTGCTCATTTTATCGGGTTGGTTTGGGTCTAGTGCAGGTGCTACGTTATTTTAAAACGTCACGGAGCATTAGAGTTATAGCGTCACTTAATGGACATTTCAAGTCAGAACTGTGGTGACACGTACAAAACCAACATCACATAAAACATACCAGATGTACATTCATCTGTTCCGAAAACGAACACTCTTTTCGAGCCACTCAGTGGACATTTCACATCGAATATATCACGAAACGTACATGGCGGTACGTATTTCGCGTCTTGGTACATTGGTACATACATATTGCTACGTATTATCTTGCGAAAAAGTTTCCACAGGTACATTTAGTCTAAAACATGTATAGTTTTCAAATTCTCAATCTACAAACCCCAAGTTGATACAAAATGATACTTCGCGAAATGCTTAACTGCTCACCCTTTCTTTTAGATCTCAGTACTCAATACATTTTCTAGCACAGCTCTGTGAGAAAAGCTTCAGGTTTGCGTGCTTGGGCGGGTGTTTAAGGGGGTCACGTAGGAGTGATGGATTAAAATATCTGTAGCAAATGAACCTTGTGTGGACACAGCTGTCTTGGCCAGAATGAAAGTCATTGCTCAGAGGGCCGGCGACTGGGCAGCGCAGTGCCGAAAAGTCTAAATGAAACCAGCAATCCCTTTGGACCCGGAAAGTTGGCCTTTGGCCTCCTTTTCTTCTCTGACCATCCAACTGTTAATCATCATGCAAGTTCCTACAAGATGGAATAATGATGAAAGGGAAATTTAAAAACTGAGAGGTTTAGAGAATAGCAAAGGTGTTAGATGGTGTTAGATCAGTTATCTTGTATGAACATTTTGGAGATTTTAATAGGGTAATTCACAAAGAATGAATTGCGCCTGCTGATAGAGCCTTTTTGTCTTTGCACAAGCTGTCTTATGCACTCAATTTGCAGCTTAAATGCTATTTATTTAGTAACAACAAAACAAAGCAAAAATAAATAAATGAATTAATAATAATAATAATAAAGATCAAGAAACAAAACCAAAAACAACACAAGACAACAAAAGCAACAAAAAACTGTCAACAAGACAAAAAAAAAAAAATCAACAAAGCAAAACAAAATAATAAAAAAACCACAAAATATTATTAAATCAAAATAAAAAACAAATGAACCAAAACCAACATATAAAGCAAAACAAGATCAACAAAACAAAATAAAACCTAAAACACAAAGCAAAATCAACAAAGCAAAAAAATAAATAGATAAAAGCAACATACAAAACAAAACATAAAATATAATCGACAAAGCCTAAAACAAAATCAATAAACAAAACAAAAAACACAAAACAACAAAAGATCAATAAGACAAAAGCTATATATAATTAAAGCAAAAGAAAAAACAAATGAAACAAAACCAACAAATAAAGCAAAACACAAAACAAGATCAACAAAACAAAACCCAAAACAAAGCAAAATAAACAGAGAGAGAGAGAGTCAACAAAACTAAAAATTAAAAATATATTATAAAACAAGATCAACAAGACAAAAAAACTACATTTTATTAAAATTTCAAAATAAAAACTAAATAAAAACAACAACAAATAAAGCAAAACACAAAACAAGTTCAACAAAACAACATAAAACCTAAAACAGCAAAATAAAAAAAAACTAAACAAAAAATATAATAGCACAACAATAAAACCCAAACAAATTTAAGTATAAACAAAATGAACTCCAAAACAATTAAACACAAACACAAAAATAAAACAAACATATTATTATTTATTTGTTAAAGATATAATAATAATAATGATAATAATAATTTATTAACATCAACTCTCATCAATATAATAATCTCCAGTTATAAAAACAAACTAGTCAACACTATATATATACAATATATATATAATTGCAATATAATCAAACCTAAACAAAAAAAGGAAAACAAAACCAATTCCAAAACAACTAAACACAATAAATAAATAAACTGAGAAAACACAAAAATAAAACAAACATATTATTATTTATTTGTTAAAGATATAATAATAATAATAATAATAATAATAATTTATTAACATCAATTATTATCAATATAATAATCTCCAGTTATATTAAACAAACTAGTCAACACTTTTTAAACAATTATTAAATACAATAACAGCTATAATTACAGTAATGATTATGACGATAACACAAGTTCAAAGCAAAATAAAAACAAAATAAAAAAACAAACAAAACAAAACCAATAAAGCAAAACTGAAAACAAGATCAACAAAAAATAAAACATAAAATACAATATATATATATATGTGTGTGTGTGTGTGTGTGTGTGTGTGTGTATATATAATATATATATAATTGCAATATAACCAAACCTAAACAAAAAAAAAGAAAACAAAATCAACTCCAAAACAACTTAACACAATAAATAAATAAATAAACTGAGAAAACATTAAAAAAACATATTATTTATTTGTTAAAGATATAATAATAATAATAATAATTTATTAATATCAATTATCATCAATATAATAATCTCCAGTTATAAAAACAAAAAAGTCGACACTTTTTAAACAATTATTAAATATAATAACAGCAATAATTACAGTAATGATTATGACGATAACACAAGTTCAACAAAGCAAAACAACATCAGCAAAAAATAAAACCTAAAATACAAAACTAAATCAACAAAGCAAAACAAAACAAAAAAACCTAATTGCAATATAGTCTAACCTAAACAAAAAAAAATGAAAACAAAATCAACTCCAAAACAACCAAACACAATAAATAAATAAACTGAGAAAACACAAAAATAAAACTGCATACTCTCCAAAGGGGCAGAGACAACAGGGCCTCATCCACCAGTAGTGGTCAGTGAATTAAGATGCAGCTTTTTGCGCTGAAATGTCATTCAAAAGTGGCACAACTGTTTAGTGAATTCATCCCTAAAGATGTGATTATAAAATACAACTAGCAAATCAGATACAAAACACTGGAAGACCCCCCGTGCCTCTCCCATTGCTTTCAACGCCAGTTGGAAGCCACAACAAAAGACCGACAGACCCAGCTGAGTCTTCATCTCGCATATTTCGTTTTCTTTCTCTTTCTCTCCTTCGAGACGCACACGATGCCGTCCTCCCCCTCCTAATTTGTTCCTGTTTCCTTTCTTCTTCCACATCTCTTCTCTTTCAAGCTTTCTCTTCCCTCCCTCCGCCTCTCTCTTTCTTTTTATATTTCTCCTTGCTCTCAGCTTTTCTCTTCCCTCTTTATCTCCGCTTCATACGGAATAACTGTGCGCTGGGGTGAGGATAATGAGGTTGTTCATCCAGAACTTCAAACCCGAGTCTCTCCGCCCGATTCTAAAACAAACCTAATCCCGGAACAAATATTTTGACATACAAGCGCGAGAGGCGAGAAAAGGTGTGTGCGATTCCTTGTGTCACATTTTCCAATTCACGCATCAACAAAACAAATGTAGAAAACGGAGAATAAACACCCAAGATGTGTTTAGTGAGATGTGTTGCGCATTTGATTGTCAGTTCAATTAAAAAAAAAACATTTTATACACTCCCATGCCATTTAAAACTAGTATTGTCTTGAATGATCTTGAACTGAAATATCTGGAAGGAGGTCACTATGATTCACTATGTGTAAATGATGACAGAACTTGTATTTTTACATTTATTGTTTGCTAGAAGCGAGCAGATGCGAATATCTTTACATAAAATGGAAAGGTAATTAAAAAGACAGAGACAGATAGAATTATAGGGATGTCCCATCATGCTAAATTGGCCGACCAACATATTGTACACACAGGCCCGTTAATAGTGTCAGGTTTGTAATTGTAATTGCAGTCAGTGGGGGAAAAAACCCATGATGCTACATTGCCCTGCCACATTTACTATAAAGCAGATTAATATGGGGTAATTATCATAGCTTGGCCTGTTTAAACAGTATACATGAGATCTATCATAACAACATGCTTTAATGTGTCTGGAGAGAGCAATCCGTTACCATTCCCATCCAAAATGACACGTTCAAGTCTACTGCACTCTTCTAATAGCACATCAAAAAATATAATATAATGCAACCAAAAATTATAGAATGCGTTTTGAATTAATATAAATAATGTTATATATTTACATAAAAATATTAACGTATCACACACACATAGATGATACATTAAATGACATTATATATTTAATTATGTATTAAATTGTGCATTTGTATATAAATACATCATTTATGTTATTAAAGAATAAATATAAATTATTAATACTATTTTTGAATTATTATTGTAGTATTTATTAATAAATATTTGAATAACATTAATTACATATTATATTATAATAGTCTTATATATGTATATTGTGCATTTGTATATAAATATACCATTCATATTTGCTGAGGAATAAATCTAAAGTATTAATAATTATTTATTAATTATTATTTTATTATTTATTAATAAATATTGGAAAAATATCAATTACATATTATAATAGTTTAATGTTATCTATATACAAATATTAATATTTATTAATATCTAATAATATATTAAAATTAAAATTATTATGCAATAATATATTAAAATGATATTATAATAGTCTCATATATATATATATATACACACACACACACATTATTAACATTATTTATAATTAAATAATAAATACAAATTATTAATAACTTTATTCACAATTATTTTGTCACGAATCTGGTCGGTGTCCCGTTGTCCGCTCACCACCAGATGTCACTCTCACCTCACACACACACTCTGACTGTTGCACCACCCTCCGGACTGCATCTCCCATCCTCCACCGCTCTGATTGCGTCGGCCCCCGTGACCAATCAGGCACCCCATAAAAGCCCCGGTCCCTCACTGGCTAACCACGGATTGTTGAATTAGTATTGTTGTTATTCCCATTGTTTGCATTTCCTAGTTTCTTGTTCCCTGTTCCTAGTTTTTGATCTCCTGCCTGGTTTTCTCGTTTTTCGACTGTTCGCCGCCTGCCTTTTCGGACTCTCTATCGTTATTGGATTATTCTCTACGATTGCCTGTGATACACCCGTCTGCTCCTGTTTTGACCCTGCCTGTACGACTATGTCTTTGTCTCGCCCAATTAAAAGCTTGCATGTGGATCCGCTTGTCTCTCGTCTCGTTCTCCTCGCAACAGAACAATCCGTCACACAAGGATCCAGCAGCTTTTCCTTCGGACATTCAGGTATGGACTTTGGACTATTGTGTGTGGGCTCGTCGTTTACTGTGGGGGTCGCGGAGAAGGAACGCGACAACGCGGTAATGGCGGCCGCGCACCCCGCTCATATAATGACGGCCGCGCCGGAGCGCGACGCCACAGATCCGCTGGCCGCTTGGCTCACTCGGGGAAATGCGGCCACGCTGGAGCGCGCCCGAGCCATGACGACGGCAATGGATCGCATTGCTCAAATGGCGGCGAACGTAATGGATAGCATCGCTCTAGTGGCGGCGACAGCTGTGCCCGTTCACAAAATGGCGGCCGCGTCGGAGCGCGTCCACACAATGGCGGCAACGACGGAGCCCGTTCACAAGATGGCGGCGATCACAGAGCTCCGTCACGTCACAGCTGCCATACAAGAGCCGTTTAAAGGTACAGTTACATTCCCTGAGTCAAGTCAAGTTGCAACTGTGTTTCCTGAGTCAAGCCATGTTGTTCCTGAGTCAAGCCATGTTGTTCCTGAGTCAAGCCATGTTGTTCCTGAGTCAAGCCAAGCTGGAGCTGTGTCAAGCCAAGCTGGAGCTGTGTCAAGCCAAGCTGGAGCTGTGTCAAACCAAGCTGGAGCTGTGTTTCCTGTCTCAAGCCAAGTTACAGAGCCACCGCACAAGATGGCCGCCTCGCCAGAGCCACCGCACAAGATGGCCGCCACGTCAGAGCCGGCTAAAGCCCCGTCAGCCAAGCCACAGTCTGCTCAGGCCATCTCAGTCAAGCCACAGCCTGGTCACGTCATGTTTTCTGCTCCTGAGTCGGCACCCATCATGGCCGGTCTTCCCGAAGCAGTTTCAGACTCAAGTCACGCCCCGCCTGACGGCCCAGACTCAGGTCACGCCCCGTCTGGTCCCAAGTCTGCTCCAGAGATCACGTCTGACCTCAAGTCTGCTCCAGAGGTCTCGTCCGGTCTCAAGTCTGCGCCAGAGGTCCCGTCTGATCTCAAGCCTGATCCTGAGCTCCCGTCTGATCTCAAGCCTGCTCCAGAGCTCCCGTCTGGTCTCAAGTCTGCTTCAGAGGTCACGTCTGCTCACAAGTCAGCTCCTGAGGCCAAGTCTGCTCACAAGCCTGCTTCTGAGGTCACGTCTGGTCACAAGCCTGCTCCAGAGCTCCCGTCGGGTCACAGGCCTGTTCCAGAGCTCCCCTCGGTCGGAGAAGCCGCGCCAATACCTCCTGAGGTGTCAGCTTCGGCTGTGGATCCTCCCTTGGAGGTGGCGTTCCCTTACAAGCTCTCTGCTTCTCCCCCTATTCTGTTAGTCTCCTCTATCTCTGCTTTCCCCAGGTCCCAGACTATGATGCGGGTTCCTGTTCCGCCCCGGGGGCCTGCTGCACCCCCTGCTCCGCCCCGGAGGGCCGCTACGCCTCCTGCTCCACCCCGGAGGGCTGCTCCGCCTCCTTCCCCCATTCTGTCTACCTCCTCTGTCCCTGCTCTCCCCAGGTCCCAGACCATGACGCCGGTTCCTGCTCCGCCTCGGAGGGCTGCGGCGCCTCCTGTTCCGCCTCGGAGGGCTGCGGCGCCTCCTGTTCCGTCTCGGAGGGCTGCTGCGCCTCCTGTTCCGCCCCGGAGGGCTGCTGCGCCCCTTGCTCCGCCTCCGGCTCCGCCCTGGAAGGCTCCTGCGCCCCCTGCTCTGCCCTGGAGGGCTTCGGCGCCCCTTGCTCCGCCTCCGGCTCCGCCCTGGAAGGCTCCTGCGCCCCCTGCTCTGCCCTGGAGGGCTTCGGCGCCCCCTGTTCCGCCTCCGGCTCCGCCCTGGAGGGCTCCTGCGGCTCCTGCTCCACCTCCGGCTCCTCCCTGGAGGGCTCTTGCTCCGCCTTCGGCCCCGCCCTGGAGAGAATCTGCTCTGTCGGTCCTGCCTCAATCACCGTGGCTCCCACATGGACCTGGCCCTCCAGCCCTCGCCCTGTCTCGCTCCCACCCCACCTCTCCCCTGGACTGTTGTTCCCTTCGAGCGTCTGGAAGCCGCTCCTTGGGGGGGGGCTATGTCACGAATCTGGTCGGTGTCCCGTTGTCCGCTCACCACCAGATGTCACTCTCACCTCACACACACACTCTGACTGTTGCACCACCCTCCGGACTGCATCTCCCATCCTCCACCGCTCTGATTGCGTCGGCCCCCGTGACCAATCAGGCACCCCATAAAAGCCCCGGTCCCTCACTGGCTAACCACGGATTGTTGAATTAGTATTGTTGTTATTCCCATTGTTTGCATTTCCTAGTTTCTTGTTCCCTGTTCCTAGTTTTTGATCTCCTGCCTGGTTTTCTCGTTTTTCGACTGTTCGCCGCCTGCCTTTTCGGACTCTCTATCGTTATTGGATTATTCTCTACGATTGCCTGTGATACACCCGTCTGCTCCTGTTTTGACCCTGCCTGTACGACTATGTCTTTGTCTCGCCCAATTAAAAGCTTGCATGTGGATCCGCTTGTCTCTCGTCTCGTTCTCCTCGCAACATATTTTAATTATTATAATAATTTATTAATAAACACTGGATACAATTCATTATATTATAATAAAGTTGTAATATATATATATATATATATACAAACACAGATATGCATATTAAAATTATATTTCATTATCTATTAAATTAATATAAATTATGCATTTGTATATAAATGTAATTTTTATTTGTTATTAAAGAATAAATATTGATTATTAATAATATTTTATTAATTATTATTTTAATTATTTATTATTGCATATTGGAATTATATTATATTATAATAATATATACATACACAAATATGCATATTAATATTATATTTCATTATGTATTAAATTAATATACATTATGCATTTGTATATGAATGTAATTTAGATTTGTTAAAGAATAAATGTAAATTCTTAATATTTTATTAATTAATATTTTTATCATTTATTATTAAATATTGGAATTATATATTTTTTTCTTTAATATGTTATATATATTATATATTAAATCAATATACATTATGCATTTGTATATATATATATATATAATATTTACATTATATGTATTTTATAATAAATTGTTTTATTATTATTAAAATTGGATATTCATATATTGAATATTTATATTATTATTAGATCTATTTCTATTATGTATGTCTATATGCATAAATAAAACACAATATTACATAATAAATTAATAAAAAATAAAACTAATCACTAAATAAATATATGGCATCCAAAACAATTAATTTGTTGTTGACAAGCCTAGTGAAAAAAAAGAAAACAAATTGAAATACACTGACATTTTTATGTGCTTAATAAAACTACCCTGCAATTGTACTTTTAGTCTACTAAACTGGTATACTTAAATTCTGCTAAACTGGAACAACTAATTTTGTACTTAATGCACTTTAATTGTTCCAACTAACGATTTATTTAAGTATACTTCATGGTGCTAAAGTGGAACTATCACAAGTAAACTTCAGGTACACTTTAAATATCTTGCATTTAAAGATTGATATTATCCAGAGATCATATAATCCTTATTAACAGTAATATTAAAACACATTTTAGGTTTGAAGAAATACTCAAAATAAAATGAAGTGATAATTGTATATCAGTGAGATGTGAATATACGTGTTACTAGATTTGAAATGAAATAAAGGATTTTTTTTTTACCAGGGCAGTCAAATCATGACCTCTTGTAACACCCCGACTCTTCTTTGTTTAAAAAAGAAAAGGCGATTTCGGACGGCGACAGTTTAAGACAGTCGGGATCAGGAGGGTGAAATGAAACCGACAGCTCTCTCCCCTCGTCATCACGTCCGTAATCACAACTCTTGTTTGGCTATCGACCGCGGGGGCCGCTGTAATGTTTGCCGTGCGCGTCCAGGGCAGGTGGAGGCGAGCGTACGTCTGCCGTAGACACGGCCTTCTGCTGTAATAGGGAAGCTGTAGAAATGAGCCTGTGTGCTGTTGTACTTCAGGGCAGTTCATCTCTGCAATGAATAGTCCCCTATGGGCCGGATGCTTAATGGCATTTATTAATAGAAGCATGCAGCCAGTAGTTTGGGCCAGAGCCCTCCGAGAGCCCTTTATTAAAGTGTCTGGACATAAAGGGAGGTAGAGAAAGACAGAGAGAGAGCGAGAGAGAGAGAAACTGCAAATGTGCAAGTATATTGATTGTTCAGCAGAGGAGAGAGTGTGTAGATGGCTGTGTGTGAGACGGCAAGAAAAAGAGATAGGAAAGACAGCCCCGAGCATTGGTAGTGACACAGATTAAGGTAAACTAAAGCCTGACCGTCATTCTCACTGCTTTTACTAATTGCCTTTGGGCTACCGGTCCAAAAGTTCAAATGTTAAAGGGTTATGTAAACCAAGCCTTAAAGGGACAGTTCAGACAAAACTGAAAATTCGATCATTGTTTACTCACCCTCATGTCTTCTGGAACCTGTATGACTTTGTTTCACCAGTGAAATGCAAATAGACCTTTAGCTGAATGTCATGTTGCCATTTTTCTATTTAGAAGACATGAACGGTGATTGCTGCTGCTGTCAAGCAAGGTTTTACTTAGTTGTCTTCACGCAAAACTATCATATGTGACCCTTGACCACAAAACCAGTCATAAGGGTCAATTTTTCAAAATTGAGCTTTATATGTCATCCGAAACCCATCCGAAAATTAAGTTTTGATATATTTACGGTAGGAAATTCACAAAATATCTTCATGGAACATGATCTTTATTTAATATCCTAATGATTTTTGGCATAAAAGAAAAATCTATAATTTTGACCCATACAATGTATTTTTGGCTATTGCTACAAATGTAACCCAGTGACTTAAGACTGGTTTTGTGGTCCAGGGTCACATATGACTTCAGACGACTTGAGATATAGAGTACGAGTTGAATGTAAACACGGCAGTGTCTCACGCAGGAAACGGCATTATAAAAACGCGGCGCTCAAGTTAAAAGAACTTTACTCCCAGCTTGAATGTTTTTCCTATTCCACCGTCCGCGTCGCATTTTTGTCAACACAAAAGCGCTTTCTGTGAATACGAATATATAATGATATAAGTGCGTCACACATGAGCGACATGCGGTTGGATCGTCATTTTTTCTTTACTGTTATTATTGTCATATTGTCCAAATGTCTAATTCTAAAGTTTGGTAATATTACTATTCAAAATTGCGATTTCTCATTTTCTAAAAAAATTAAAATCGATAAAATCTGAAAAATCACCCAGCCCTAACTATTTAGTAGTTCAGTAATCTGAGAAAAGTCTTTATATTTGTGACCCTGGACCACAAAACCAGTCATAAAGGTCAATTTTTCAAAATTGAGATTTATATGTCATCTGAAAGCCGAATAAATACGCTTTCCATTGGTGTAAGGTTTGTTAAGATATTTGGATGAGATACAATTATTTCAAAATCTGGAATCTGAGGGTGCAAAAATATCAAAATATTGAGAAAATCATCTTTAAAGTTGTTCAGATTAAGTTTTTAGCAATGCATATTATTAATCAAAAATTAAGTTTATATATATTCACGGTAGGAAGTTTACAAAATATCTTCATGGAACATTATCTTAATATCCTAATGATTTGTGGCATAAAAAAAATTATAATAATCATTTTGACCCATACAGTGTATTTTTGGCTTTTGCTACAAATATACCCCAGTGACTTAAGACTGCTTTTGTGGTCCAGGGTCACATATATGACGTAAATCATTGGTGCTGCGTGAAAAATGACTGGACTAATGAGGGAATTTTCGTTCAAATCAACAAATTATGTTCTTAATTGCCAAGCAAGACTTGTAAGACTCTGTAATATTGGATGAAACACTGCAAAACGAAAGAAAGATAAAACGCAAAACGCAACATAAAAACTTCAACCAAAACAGAAAACAAATCACAAAACAAAATGACCAAACCCAAAAAAACTAACAAAATTACATAAATATGCTACCAGTCAAAAGTTTTTGAACAGTAAGATTTTTAATGTTTTTTAAAGAAGTCTCTTCTGCTCACCAAGCCTGTATTTATTTGATCCAGAGTACAGCAAAAACAGTAAAATTTTGAAATATATTTACTATTTAAAATAACTGTTTTCTACTTGAATATGTTTTAAAATGTAATTTATTTCTGTGATCAAAGCTACATTTTCAGCATCATTACTCCAGTCTTCACTGTCACATGATCCTTCAGAAATCTTTCTAATATGCTGATATGCTGTTGAATAAACATTTTTATTATTATAGTATTTTTTTCAGGATTCTTTGGATTTTAGAAATGAATACTTTTATTTAGCAAGGATGCTTTAAATTGATCAAAAGTGGTGCCAAAGCATTTGTTTTTTTCTATTTCTATTTCAGATAAATGCTGTTCTTCTGATATTTTTATTCATCAAAGAATCCTGAAAAAATTCTAATCAGCTTTCAACATAATAATAATAATAATAATAATAATAATAACAATAATCATAATAATAATAATAATAATAATAGTAATAAATGTTTTTTGAGCAGCAAATCAGAATATTAGAATGATTTCTAAAGGATCATGTGACTGAAGTAATGATGCTAAAAATTCAGTTTTAAAATGACAGGAATAAATGATTTTTTAAAATATATTAGAAAACAGTTATTTTAAATAGTAAAAATATTTCAAAATGTTTAAAAATATTTTAAAATGACTGTTTTTGCTGTACTTAGGATTAAATAAATGCAGGCTTGATTATTATTTTTTTTTTTAATTAAAAATCTTACGGTTCAAAAACTTTTGACTGGTAGTGTAGCATTTTTTTTTGTGTGTTATAAATATCAAAATGTTTTTTTTTTATGTAAAATAAAAGTTGCACTAACATTTTGTTGACAAAAACGACAAAAAACGCTAATAAATGTTTAAATGTTTGTATGTTTAAAAGGACATCATATTTAGTAGCAAAACTTAGGCTTCTTCTAAATATGCATACTTCCCCACTATGTAGTAGATGGAAAACAGTATGTGAAAAGAGCAAAAAAAAAAAAAAAAGTTTGAAAAGTTTGTCCAAATTCACAGCAAAAGTAAGGGAACATACCAAGATGGCTTATCACTTCTGGTGAAAATTAAGCACTTGACTATCACATAAGGCCACGTGAGAAAACGTGAGAGTTGTGAATAGCAGTGAAGTGACACAACTAATGCCATAAGTTCCATGCCGTATGTAGTACATCTACATGTACTTTATTAACGCTCGATTATGAAGTACTTATTCAAAAGAGACTATATGATTTTCAACACAGTTATACTCTATGTAGTGATGCAAATGCACATCCAACGCCATGCATACTTAACAAGGGTTGCGTTTTTGTGGCAGTAACAATCCTTCATACCTACAGAGGGCGATAGAGTTACCATTAAATGCCTGTGATATTAAAATTCAAGTAGCTGTCAATAGTGTAACAACTTTTTGAGAAAGGTCCTCTTGAGAGTTTAAAGTAGCTGAAAGAGAAAACTGATTGTCGGAAAATTTGAAAAATTAAAAACAAAGCGCGCTACGCTAATAGAAAAACCATCCACTACTGTAAACTGAAAATGTATCTTACCTGATGTGGAGAACATGGGAGTGATTTTGTTGAAAACATGGAAAAGAGAGAGAGAAAAAGGAGTTAGTGATAAGCTCGAAACAGTTCAAAGCATTTGCGGGCCGTTTCATACCTCTGGCAAGAAATCACAGAGCAAATAACAGTATTTACACAGCGGATGAATCCTCATTGGTAATGCTGGCAGTGACATCACTTTGCATTTCTTTCATAGGTGCCAAATTCGATGCCTCTGTTGGTTGCGAAGATCTAAGCGTGAAACACAGTAAGCCCTGGAACAGATAACTGTTTGATGTACGGACTCCAAATAGACGGCCTAAACTGGAATGATGTGAAATTAGACCGCTTGCGCGTGCGTGCGTGCGCGTGTGTTTTTGCGACGTACGTGCTAACATCGCTTTCAGATGCTTTCTTACGCTCCTGACCTCTAATCGGGGGCGCTCGGGTTCGCTTGGTGCGTTTAAAAGAATAAATATTCATGGAGGCTTCGCTTGACCCTCCCACCCACATAAGCCCCGCCCACCCGCCTGCGTTTATACCATCCGAGGCCATCTGCATTAGACCGAGTCAAGCTGTGCGCTCTCTCTCACCTCCTTCAAACCCTTCCATACTTCCAGCACGGAGCCAGTTCCCCATACTCTCGTCCAAGGCAACCTACACTTGGCACGCCAGGCGGAGAAAACACACAGCTTGCGTCTCGGTGCTCAATCTCGCTCTCTCCCACCACCAGTGCAGAAAATAATGCACGCCAGAGATGATTTTCATACCCCTCGCCCATGCTTAATGTTATGGAAACTGAGAGAAGATTGTATAAGGCTGGGTAATACACTGGGACGTTTATATAAAATACAGACACAGTGAAAGAGTTTTGAGTGATGTATGCTATTGCATTCAAAGAATGGCAGAGCTGTTAAAATGTTCTTGGCATTTTAAAACTTGATTAATTTATTTATTTTAATTATATAATATTACTTTTATTATATATATATATATATATATATTTTTTTTTTTTTCCTCAAGTAAGTAAACAAATAAATAAATACATTTATAAAAAGGAGCAACGATTCATTTATAAACAGCGTGTTCTTCTTCTGCTTCTTCATATTCTTATTGGCATCATGAAATAAGATTTTGTTTTAATTATACTTTTCAAAAAAAAAAAGTAACCAATAATTCAATCAATAAATCACCAAATAAATGTAATATTATTATTAATTGGGCATCATAAAATAACATCTGATTTGTTTCATAATTGTTCCAACAAAAACAAAATAAACCTACATCAGTGAATTCATTAAATAAATAAAATAAACTAATTTCTATAACATGTTAATATATTTTTGGTATCATTAAACAAACAAAATAAATCTACACCAAACATCAAATAAATAAAAAAAAGTTTCTATTATCATCATCATCATAATAATAATATTAATAATAATAATAACAACCTTTATTATTATTATTACTATTATTAAAATACAATTTTGAAATAAGATAATAAAATAAGATTTTGTTTTAATTATATTTTTCAACAACTAAAAACATACATAAATCAATAATTCTACCAATACATCACCAAATAAATGTTTATTATTATTACTATTATTATTATTATTATTAGGCATCATAAAATATTATCTGATTTTTTCATAATTTTTCCAACAAACACAAAACAAAACTATTCAATTGATCAATCAATAGATCGATCAATCAATCAATCAAATATTTTTATAATCTAATTGTTAAAATGTTCTTGGTATCATCCAGTCATCAATAAAATTCTTTTCTTTTCTTTTCTTTTCTGACAATTTTTAATAATAATCATATTCACATAGTTTCATTTATTAACAATTAATCGGCAGGTTATATATAACTTCAAATTAAACGGGTCTAACATCTGCAAATGATTTCAAATAAAGCAAGTTAGATGAGTTTCAGCACTGGACAGCTCCCTATATTCCATGCTTATTAAGTGCACCAATAATCTAAATTTTTCCCAAACTCTCTCAACATCTGCCATTGGTTGGCTAAACACCACCTCAACTCGCACCACTAGTTAAGCCAGCTTTGCTCTGTTGGGCTGGTCGAGATGGTCAACAAACAGCAGTTCTGTAAGTGCCACAGAGCCAAAACCTTCACACTCTTCGGAGGAATCAACCTAGAAAAGGCTTACTTATAGTTGCCTCTGCATTTTAAGCCAGGATACAAAAAAGTATTTTAACAGAGTACAAAATTAAACAAACCACCTTGAAAGAATAAAGCAGAGTTTGCGTTTCAGCACCGGACAGCTTCCAAAGAGCCTCAACTGGGAGTGGCAACAGGGACGAGCTTACTGAAAAAAATAAAGGGTTTAACCAACAGCGCTTCACTCGACTCCACCGTGCTGCAACGTGCCAGGCCTGGAGCGAGAGTGTGCCGGAATGATAAACAAACAAGCGTTTTCTATTTTTTCCAAAGGGTGGAGGAAGTAAAGCTTGGGAGGAGGGGGGTGAGAAAATAAGACTCAGGGGCATTGGAACATGAGCTGATTTCAGCTGTGCGCAAACGGGCGTCAGAGGATGAGCACGGAGCGTCAGATGTTTGAAGAGGGCTGACGCAAGAGGAGGAGGATGAAGCCGCTACTGGCGACGTGATGCCTCTGGAAACTTCCATACGAGACGAGCCGAGCGCGTGCGGGTAAGAGCGGAAGCTGGAAAAGCTTATGTTAAAGGATTAGTTTGTCGAAAAAATGAGAACTCAGTTGTCATCTACACACCCTCATGTCGTTCCAAACACTTACAGGTTTAGTTTTATGTGGAGTACAAAATGAGACATTTTAAATAATGTGCTGGTCAGTAGTTTCCACACAAGCTTAAAAAACAAAAAAGACTGTGAAGTATCATAATCCATATGACATGCGCACCAATGAGCTGTTAACTGTTATGACCAGACCAATCAAAAATTAGATCACTTAAAGGGACAGTTCACCCCAAAATAAAAAATTACCCCATGATTTACTCACCCTTAAGCCATCCTAGATGTATATGACTTTCATCTTCCAGACAAATGCAATTGGAGTTATATTAAAAAATGTCCTGGCTTTTCCAAGCTTTATAATTGCAGTAAATGGGTGTTGAGATTTTGAAGTCAAATAAAGTGCATCTATCCATCATAAAAAGTGCTCCACATGACTCCGGACGGTTAAAAAAGGCCTTCTGAAGTAAACTGATGTGTTTGTGTAAGAAAAATATCCATATTTACAACTTCATAAACCGTAATCTCTAGCTTCCGCTAACTGTCGTACACACGTTCACGAGAGTGGCGTTTCAGCGGATGAAGCAGGATGTAGGCGTAGCGTAAGCTCCAGTGAGAATATGCTAGTAACGTGAGAACCAAGTTTTGTTTACAGCAAAGGAAAACAAGTCTCCTCTCAGTTTATATCAAAATCCTCCAACATCTTTCTTTACAAATCCTCGTTCTGTACTTCTAATTTGTGACCAGTGTTTTGTTTTGCTCTCTCCTCTGCATTTCCGTGTTTGTTACTGAGTTCACCTACGTCCTATGTCATCCACTGGAACGTCACTCTCGCTGACATGCATTGATTCGCTTCAGAAGGCCTTTATTAACTCCCCAGAGGCATGTGGAGTACTTTTTATGATGGATGGATGCACTTTATTGAGCTTCAAAATCTCAACACCCATTCACTGCCATTATAAAGCTTGGAAGAGCCAGGACATTATTTAAATAGAACTCTGATTGTATTCGTCTGAAAGAAAAAGTAATAAACACCTAGAACCTACAAGGCTTGAGGGTGAGTAAATCATGGGGTAATTTTTATTTTGGGGTTAACTATCCTTTCAAAATGCGGTCACATTAGCAAAATTTGGGGGGAATTCCACAAATCCAGGAAATGATTGGATTTCGTCCACAAAAATTCACCAAACAACGGTAAACGTTGACTACACCGTAGGATTCATTAACAAATCATTCATACCAGGTTTGTGAACTAAATCAAACGATTCACTAAAAATATCTGGTTAAAAAATGTATATATTTAATTCACAAATTGGACATATCTACCAAGATTTTATGGTGAATTACTTACATTTTATATTCTGTCCAAAACTTTAGTCTGCGAGAATTGTAGAGCACATTTGTGACCCTGGACCACAAAACCAGTCATAAGGGTAAATTTTTTAAAATGGATATTTATACATCATCTGAAACCTGAATAAATAAACTGAAATATTAATTTGAAAATCTGGAATCTGAGGGTGCTAAAATCTAAATACTGAGAAAATCGTCTTTAAAGTTGCCCAAATGACATTTTTGGCAATGCATATTATTAAAAAAATATGTTTTATAAACACAAAATACCTTCATGGAACTTCATGGATTTTTACTTATTGGCATAAAAGAAAAATCGATCATTTTGACCCATACAATGTATTTTTGGCTATTTCTGCAAATATACCCATGCTATTTATGACTGGTTTTGTGGTCCAGGGTCACATTTGTCAAAATTTCTTTGCTTGTGGTTTGCGGAAGAAAGTAAGTCATATGAATTTGAAGCATGAAAGCAAACAAATGATGACAACTTTTGTTTCTGGTTGAATTAATGCTTCAAAGATTGTTTAAATGGACTTAAACAGGGACTGTAGCTTTTGAGCTTAAAACAGGACCAAAAAACGACCATAAAGTATCATTAAAATTATCCTAAAAGTGTTTCCTATAACTTGTGTGCTCTATTACAAATCTTCACATTGAAATTTATTTACCAAATGTACCAAAATTCTCCAAAAACCTTCCCTTCCAGTGAACTGTTAACTGTCCAGAAATTTGCAGTAGCCTCTCACTGCAGAACACAAGATCCAGGGAGCGAGGTTGGATCCACATCTAGGGGTTGGAGATGGGTAGGTTTAGGGGTGGAGATTGGTTGGCTTAGGGATCAGGGGGTGGAGACTGGTAGGTTTAGGGATATGTAAGGTGGGAGGAGTTGGATCTGGATCCAACCTCGCCCCCTTGGATCTTGTGTTCTGCAGTGAGGACCATCTCGAAATTTGGGGGACATTTGACGAATCTGCCAAATTTGACGAACCTGTTGCAAAATCTGCATTGGGAAATCCTTCACCCTCATGTGAAATTTCAGCTCCCGTGAACACACCTTTGGGTTCATTAACGAATCATTCAGACTGGGTGTGTGAACTGAATCAAATGATTCACTTAAAAGATCCAGTTTAAAAGAAATTTCTGTTCTGAAATCCAATATTTCAACTCTTGGATTTTTGGCAGAATAAGGGTGAGTAATTAATGACAGAATTTTCATTTTTGCGTAAACTATCCCTTTAATGATTCCATTTGTGGTTTGCGCATTAAATAAAAGTCATGTGGGTTTGAAAAATAAGTATTATCCAAACTAAATTAGTTAAGGATTGTTTCACGGGACTCTGAGGTAAAAAAAAAAAGGAACATGACAGAACACTTAAGTGTTTCCCATCAATCCCGACCTTTCAACAGCCATGCGAACATTTAGGGCCATTTTTGTCCTTTGTCTTTTCTCTTCAAGCAATTTAATATTCATCCTTCGCTCGAAAAAACAGGGATACACACTCCTCACACAAATAGGGATTCACACACACACACCCACACACCTCTGACATTTTAATCATAGACAGGAGCACTCAGAGTTCAAGACAAAGCCCAATCACTCGCAAGATAATTTGGGTCTCCACTTCAATCAGTGGCCTTGGTAATCGCATCAGCCCCTCTTACAGTCTCTTTTCTCTTTTTCTCGCCGTCTCTATCCCTCACTTTTGTCTCAGGCGTGCAGGAAAGACAATGGGCTCTTTCATTCTGGAGACATGTTTTAAAAACGCCCCATTGTCCACAAGACCAAGCATCAAATCAGGGCCGTCGGGATCACCTGTAATTAGTGTTATTGCAATCAGTCTTAATCAAGCCTGCTCAGCTTGTATCAACTTTAGCCAGAAAAATTAACACCTTTTAAAATGTCAGCGTAATTGCCATTGGAGGCAACAAGTGCACGCGGTAATAATAATAATGAATACTCACGTTATTGTAGTTAGAGTTTGACAAACTTTGGCTGGAATGTCATTTACAGAGGTATTAGAAAAAAAAAAACAGTATCTATCTATCTATTTTTACTTAAATAATAGAGTATTAAATGTAAGTTGTGTATGTGGTAGATCTGTGAACTTTAATTAATTGTTATTTTTGCATTTAATCCCAAACATTTATTTATTTATTTAATTTTATTTTAAAAATACTACAGTATGAAATGTATATAGTGTCAATGGTCAATGAAGGTTTTTTTTTTTGTTTTTTTGTCTTTCTTTGGATGGATTTATTTATTCATTTGCATTTAATCCCAAACTATTTATTTGTTTATTTATTTATTTTAATGTACTTTCATTTAATTTAATATTAAAATAATAGACAATTAACTGTAAGTAGTGTAAATAGTCGATCTGTGAACGTCGGTCCGGTTTGTTTTTTATCTTTTTTGGATTTTTATTATTATTATTATTATTATTATTACTATTATTATTATTATTATTTTAATTAATTGTTCTACCTTAAATGATTCATTTGCATTGAATCCCTATTTATTTATTTAAATGTAATTAAATTTTACAATAATAGAGAATTAAATGTAAGTAGTGTAAATGGTTGATCGGTGAAATTTTATTTATTTATTTTTTGAGCCTTGTTTGGACTTTTTTTTTAAATATTTTTTTCTACCTTAAATGATTCATTTGCATTTAATCCTAAACTATTTATTTACTTATTTATTAAATTAAATTTTATTTTATTATATATTAAAATAACAGATAATTAAATGTAAGTAGTGTAAGTAGTTTTTTTAAATTAATTGTTCTACTTTAAATGATTAATTTGCATTTGCATACCAAATATTTATTTATTCATTTATTTATAAAAAGTTTCAAAATGCACAGCTTTACTTTTTCATTATTAATAATAATAATAACAGTAATAATAATAATAATTGAATTCAAATTAAAGATAAAAAATTTAAAATTTTAATATCATCTTTTATTTAGGAGATAACAATAACATGGTTTTAGTCATGTTATATATATATATATATATATATATATATATATATATATATATATATATATATATATATATATATATATATATAATGTGGAATTTTAATTGTTTATTACACAAATAAATATATACATACATATAAAACATGTTTTGTAAATCTAATAGATGTTATTAATTATTAATTAACTATTTAACTGTTTTTTTAACGTTAAGTATTTTATTTTCAATGTGTACTATATAATTAAAATGATATACTAATAATATACAGTATTTTCAATTCTAAAGTACATGCAATATATTATTTTCAAACTCCTGGAAGAAAAAGGAAGGAGTGAAACGGAGGGATGAGATGGAGTGATAAGTAACTGTTTTGACAGGCAGGAGCGGAGGGATAGAAGTCTTGTGTGATGCCTCGTGAAGTGACACCTTGCTGACACGCAAGCGGTCGACCCCCTGCTGCACGTGTGTGTACACACACCCAAATAAACACACACACATACACACCTAAACACTCTCTCACATCTCTCTCCTTCTCTATTTGACAGATCCGAGTGGGGCGACAGGGGATAACAGCAGACAGAAGGATCAATTTAAATGATCTATGAAAGATATTAGTAATGACATTTATGAATACTTTATGGAACCTAGAGAATGTCATCATAAATTTTTATATAGGGAAATGAGTCAAGAATATAAAACAAACAGCATTAAATTTTGAGCGAGACATCCATGTCAGACCGAGCGTGCCCGGAGAACAGGAGAAATGTGGCATGGGGAGAAAAAAAAGCGAGAAAGACAGAAGGAAGGAGACGGCACTTTGTCATCCACCAGCTATTCTGGGCCTCTGAGGCTCGCGACGGACGATACTGAGGCTCCGTCGGGCTCACGGCAGCCTGTGGGGAAGGAAACTCCAAGAAATCACTCAACCGTCAATACGCTTATCAGCCTATTGATCGCTCTCTGCAGGCATAAGCTAAGTTGATTTTCCTGTATTAGACAAAAAGCAGGGGATCTAGTAAATATAAAATCAGCAAATGCCCTTTTAAATGTCTCTGACCTGTCAAATATCATTGGTAATCTCTCCGGATTCAAAAAAAGCTATGGATTGTTCAACCAATTGGAAGCAAGCACCCAAAAAAAAAATATATATATATATATATACATATATATATATATAAACATAACAAAGAAAATAATAATATTTATAAATGAACTATAGAAAAGTTCACATTTAAAAATATACTTTAAAAATAAATTGAATTTACCGAAGTGTCAAAAGAATCAAAGTAAAAAAAAGTTCAAACTTTGAAAGTACGTAAAATGAAAATGAATGTGAAATGAAAAGTTAATTAAGCAAATAAAAAGTAACACATTTTGAAAGGATTTTATTTAGTCAGTATTTTGATTGTATTTCCCAGTAAAAATAATAGAACTACATTTTAAAAAAGTTAAAATGTAAAAATATTAGGGCTGTCAAATGATTAATTAATTAATTAAATATGTGTGTGTGTACTGTGTGTAATTATTATGTATATATAAATACAAACACATTCATGTATATATTTAAGAGAAATATGTTATTTATATACAAATTATTTTTATTTATATATATTATAAATTATGTAAAAATGATAATAAATACATTTACTTGTAAATATTTATTTAATACATACATGAATGTGTTTGTATTTATATATACATAATAATTACACACAGTACACACACATTAGACAAACTCAAACTTTTATTTTGTATGCGATTAATCGTTTGACAGGCCTAAAAAAATGTATTTGAAAAAAGATTTAAAAACATTTTAAAATAAATAAATGACCATGGAATCCTGTTTCTGCCACTGAATAAAAAGTAAAAAAAAAAAAAAAAAGTTATTATGAAATAGAATTATGAAATATACTATATACTCACAAAAGACTGATATGTTCTCACAATTTTGACTTAACTCAGAATTGCATTTTACAAAGTCTGCGAGATATAAACTCACAATTTTGAAGAAAAAAGTTGCAATAACGAGATATAAACTCACAGTTTTGAGGAAATAAGTCAATTGCGAGATATAAACTCACAATTCTGAGTTAAAAAGTCACAACTGCAAGATGCAATTCTGAGGAAAAACATCACAATTGCAGCTATAAACTCGCAATTCTCAGGAAAGACGTCACAATTGCAGATATAAACTCACAATTGCGATATAAAAACACAATTTTTTCAGCGCTGATAGCCTTGTGGGCAGTGCGCCGACATACAGTGCCCTTGCGCTACGGGCGTCCCGTGTTCGAATCTGATCTGTCCTATACAATAAAGACAAAAATGCCCCCCCCAAAAAAAAAAACACACCTGCAAGATAAAAACATGCAATTCTCAGAAAAAGCTTCACAATTGTAGATATAAACTCACAATTGCAAATTAAAAATTCACAATTTTGAGGAAAAGTCACAACTGCAAGATAAAAACATGCAATTGCTGATATAAACTCACAATTGCAAGATAAAAGCTCACAATTCTGAGGGAAAAAGTCACAAATGCGACATATAAACTTGCAATCGCAAAATAAAAACTTGTAATTGTGGGATAAAAACTCACAATTCTGAGGAAAAAGTCACAACCGCAAGATATAAACTCGCAATTCTCAGGAAAAATTTCACAATTGCAGATAGAAACTCACAATTGCGAAATAAAACTCGCAATTTTGAGGAAAAGTCACAACTGCAAGATAAAAACATACAATTCTGAGGAAAAACTTCACGATTGCAGATATAAACTCATAATTACAAGATAAAAACTCGTAATTGTTAAAAAAAAACAACAACTCACAACTGCGAGAAAAAAATGCAATTTTGAAGAAAAATGTTCCAACTTCAGATATAAAAACTTGAGTTTTTATCTTGCAATTCTGAGGAAAAGTCACAATTGTGAGATGTACACAAACCTGAGGGAAAAAAACTCACAATTGCATTTTATATCTCACAATTCGGAAAAAAAAATGTCATAATTGCAAGTTAAAAAGTCGCAATTACCTTTTTTTTATTCAGTGGTGAAAACAGGCTTCCATAAATAACAGAGAAGTTGAAATTTAAAGATGTCATTAAAAAACACTGGAAAACATTTTAAATTTATTAAATAACTAAATAAATACATAAAATCAGCATTTTCATCTTCTTTTCCAGTCAAAATAAATAAATAAATAAAACACCAAAAACAAATAAATTCATTCATTTAAATGGACTTAACAGGTAAAGGATAAAAATCACTAAAAATGGTTAGTTTTAATCATACATTTTCTTAAAGTTTTCTTAAGTTTCCTGGAACACAACAAAATGCTGATTACTAAAATGTTTGTTTTTGCCGTTATAAAATTCCACATGCGCATTTAACACATAACGTTACAGTCGGACTATATTTGTGAGGGATGTGACAGTTTGTGTTCCATATGCTGTGAAACATCTCGTGCACCTTTAATTTTACATACAGTATGGCACAAGTCTCTTTCTTTCTTCATTGAAGAGTACGCTCTCTAGGGAACCGAATCTGCAGAAAGTTCCTCATCTCTGAAAGCTGTTATTTTTTAGCTTTTCGCATTTACATACCAGTGAAAATCCCTGTTTTTCTCCACACTGATGGCATGACAGGTGAGAGACTATAAAAAGCCCAACTCAACCCTGAGCAGGTGGCTCAGCAGAAACTAAAATCACAGAGAGACAGAGTATGAAACTAAGTTTTATCATTCCCCCATGCTAATTAAAGGTATCAATTGGCGCTTTTAGGTTTGGAGTGTGAGTTGTCACAAGTGCTACATCTCGAGTTTTTGAGGCAAATGTTCAATTATACAAATGTTTCTTTTTAGTAGCAATGGTATTAAATGTTGATCTCAAACATCTACTTCAATATCTTTTGGACCTTTTTTTTATAGTGTAATATAGTGTTAAATACAGTGCACAGTTACACTGTTTTCTCTTTCTATCTCTGTTGCAATAAAAATGTGTGTATTCTAGTTTATTAACTATTTACTGAACATTTTTACATGAAAAAAGCTTTATCGCTTCTGTGTTAGAAAAAATGCTAAATCAATAGTATATATATATAATTAAAAACTAAATCAATAGCAGATATAATAATTAAAAACATAAAATATAATAATAAGAAACTATTAGTATTATAAGCTACATCTCAGATTTTTGTGACAAAAGTCCAATTAAACATTTCCCCCCCTTTTTTCTGTAGCAAAAAATCTAGTAAAAATGAGTGTATTCTTGTTTGTTAATTGTATTTACTGTAAAATTATATTTACTGTAAAGTTAAAATATGATAAAGTTAAAATGCTGCAACTTAACTCACATTCATTTAAAACATTCACTGTTTACTAACAACATAATAATAACAATAATAATAATAATAATAACTTGTTGTTGTTGTTGTTGTTATATTAGTGCAGCTATTTTTCAAAATAGTTGGTTAATAATGAATAATATTAGTAAATAGTGCATTTATAATAATAAGAAGAAGAAGAAGAAGAAGAATACCAACAAGTACTAAATAATAGTAATATAATAACAATATTAATAATTATTATTATTGTTATTTTTTCTGTAGTGATATTCATGCAACTATTTTCAAAATAGTTGATCAATAATAGTAGTAACTAATACATTTATAATAATAATAATAATAATAATAATAATAAACAGTAATAATAATAATAACGAATTATAATAACGTTATTATTATTCATTATCATTATTATTAATATTATTATTATTAATAATAAATAATAATATAATAACAACTAATAATAATAATATTAGTAATATAGTAATAGTAGTGATAATAATAATACCAATAATAATAATAATAATAATAATTATTATTATTATTATTATTATTATTATTATTATTATTATTCTCTTTGATTATATTACATATTATATTATTTAAATTGTATTATATATTATACAATATTTTTATATTATTATTTATATTATTATCAGTTCAAAGTAGATTAAGTTGAAATTTAGTAAAGTTGAAATTCTGCAATTTAATTCATTCAAAAATAGATTTTTGTGACATAATAATAACAATAATTATTATTATTATTATTATTATTATTGTAACAAAAAATAATAGTTGTTATTATTATTATTATTATTACTGTTATTATTGTTGTTTATTATTATTGTTTGTTTGTTTATTATTATATTCTTCAATTATACTGCATATTATATTTTTCCAATTATGATTATATTATTATTCAGTACAAAGTAAATTAAGTTCAAATCTGGTAAAGTTGAAATTCTGCAATTTAATTCATTCAAAAATATATGTTTGTGACTAATAATAATAATAATAATAACAATAAATAAATAATAATAATAATAATAATAATTCATTAATATGAATGAATTACATCGAAATTAATATATTATTCATTTAATATTAAATAATATTACTGATAATATTAATTATGTAGTATTATATTAAAAGGTTTTTGAGTCTAAAGTTATACAAATGTTTCTTTTTTTTCCGGCAATTCTGAATGTAGATTTCAAACATCCAGTTCAAAAATGTCTTAAATAAGAATAATTTTCAAAACTTATCTAATACCAATTATAATTGCTATCAAGCCACTTTGCCACAAAACTTCACAAACTGTAGCTTCTTTCCTGGGCAAAAATGTTCAATAGATGTTTTGTAGCCAAGACTTTAAAGTTTGTGTCCATACTAAAACTGACTTTCACAAATAAACCAACCTTGAGAAATATTCACAAGAGTAAAAAGTGTGACAACTTGCCCCACCCACCCATATTCCATTGAAATGCAGCCTGGCTCAATTCCTGGAGTTTTAAACTAAACGCAAAGTGAAAAATTTCAGCAACTATCCCAAATAACTCTAATATTCCACGTCCTAGCTGTATCCTCAGGGTCACGAGGAGCTTTGTATTCAAATAGCACCTGTTGGAAATAAGCACATCCAAACGGAGAATAATTACAGTGATTTGCGTAAATGGGAGGAGCGCGCGGTAATTGCAGTGTATTGCGCAAGCGGCGAGAACCCGAGCTTGCAATCTCGCCCCACGGAGTTCAGAGCGCCGGAGCCGCGGCCAGACTGAGCTCCATCAAAAGAGGGCACGGATAGCAGCGGTAATTAAGTCTCTGTTTCCACGGCAACACATAAGCCAGCCGAGAGCGTGCGTTTGACACGGGCCTGATTCGGCTGCTTATTAGCTCTGAATAAGACCAACGCAAATATTTTGATAATAAGCAGCCGTTAATGATTCTGATGTAAAGTTGCCGCGGATATAACCTGCAAGATGCAACAGCGCAGACTAAACAAGACTGCAGACGTCCACACTAGAGGTTAGAAACCACTGACAGTGTTAGCTAGTGAGTAACTAGCTGAAAGTAGCACTTTTTCAGTACTGTGACATTAGTGTATTTTTTTTAAAAATAGTTCATAGTTAAACAATAAAAACAGCTTTTTACAACAACTGTTATGAAATGCAATCAAATGTTACAGTTGTTTTTGTCATATTGTATTGTATGCAACTTCACTGCCGAATAACATGAGGAATTAATCAAACACACTCTGATTCACTCGTATGTAGTGCTGAAAATCGAATTCATTCTGGTGGTTCATGTGAAAGAACAGGTTCCCAAAAATGATTCACTGATTCGCTCAGCTTTTTTATAGTGGAATGTTTAGTTGAATACAGATTCAGAAAAAAAAAACAAAACTGCTAAATATAAAAACTGTATTTACAGTAAATTTATTTTTACTGTAAAGTTCAAATATGGTAAAGTTGAAATGCTGCAACTCAAATGAATAATATTAATAATAATAATAATAATAATAATAATTATTATTATTATTATTATTATTATACAAATATTGATAATACATTTAGTTAATTTTCAGTTCTGATATTATTGCAGCTTTGTTTAAATTGTTAAAAATAATGTTTATTATTATTATTATTATTATTATTATATAAATATTAATAATAGCTTTTGTTAATGGTAATTAATTTGTTAATTTGTTAATCAATAAATAATAATAGTAATACATTTTGTTGTTGACTGCCAGTACTGTCATATTATTGCAGCTTTGCTCAAAAGTTACAAAATAACACGTAAAAATATTATTATTATTATTATTATTATTATTATTTATTGTATTTTTATGGACTTTTTTTAAAGCTTTTTTAAAAAGAGTTGATCAATAGTAATCAGTAAATAATACATTTATAATAATATTACAAAACAAGTAACTAATGATTATAATACATTTAGTTGTTAATTTTCAGTACTGATATTATTGCAGCTTTGTTCAAATTAGTTACAAAATAATGTTAATAATAATAATAATAATTTATTTTTATTTTTATTATTATTGTTGTTGTTGTTATTATTATATACTGTAATACTAGTGCAGCTAATTGCAAAATAGTGTATCAATAATTAATAATTAGTAAATAATACAGTTTAATAATAATACATTTTGTTTTTAACTGTAAAATTATTGATGCTTTGTTAAAAAAAAACAAAAAAAAACAATAATAGTAGCAAAAATAACAACTATTATTATTATTTACTTTTTTTACCATGATTTTAGTGCAGCTATTTTCATAATAATTTATCAGTAATACATACACTTATAATAAATAATGTAAACAAACAAACAAATAAATAGGCAAGTAGTTAATTACATTTTAGAAAAGATCTTGAATCTTTAAGTAGCTTTGCTACTAACTACTTTTTTAATTGCATAACTTAAACGTAGAAATAGATGGTTACAGTCCAGTTATGCTTTTGGAAACTCAATTCGTAGTATTCCCGTTTGATTTCAAACTGACCCAGCTTTTTCCAGACTCTCAAATGCGTACATTAAACTGCACTACCCGTAAAACTCTCTGAGCTTCCTCTAGTGTGTTGTGCCCTAAAAACCTGTACAGCATCCTCGTCTCACACGCTCCCTCGCTTTGCCTATTACAAATGATGTTATTTAGCAAACGTCTAAACCGACACCCGCGGGATGCGGCGGTTGATGGGAGAGAATGTATAATATTGCATAAGGCATTAGCACGGTGTAAAGGCCCCAATGATTGGTGTTAAGGTTTTCATTACATGAAGTGAGTAATTGCTTGTCACTCGGAGCTGGCACGTCCCACAATCATCCTCACTTCTGTGTCATCAATCAGCCGTTAAACTGCTGACGAGCCAGGCTCCCCGTTTAAGAGCAGTGGCGGAGACCCTTTGTTCGCTTCGTTACCTTTGCGGGTGAACGCGAAGGAAATGCGCTGTTGTTGAGGAAGTTGACAGGCAGGACAAGACGTACATCAACTTTGGATCTGTTTGTCCAGTCAACAGAAAATGAAATCAGTGGGAGCTCAGACGCTACTGTTTGTCCATCTAAATATCTGTCTGTATGTTCACCTATCTTTCTATCTATCTGTCTGTCTGTCTATCCTTCTACATATCCATCCATTTTCTGTCTGTACACCCATCCATATTTTTTGTGTCTATCTACTGATTGATTCCATCTATCAGTCTATAATATCTCTATTTCTTTTTTATCCATCCATCCATACATCCATCCACATATCTGTCTGTCTATCTTCTGTATCTGTGTCTATCCATCCATTCCATCTATCCAACCATATATCCATCCTGTTGCCTATCAATAGTCCATATATCTGTCTGTCTCTCTGTCTATATTTTAACATGTATGTCTGTCCATTCATCTATCAATATATCTGTCTATCTATATGTCCACCCATCTGTCTCTATATCTATACACATCTGTCTGTCTGTCCATATCTATCTTTCTGTCTGTCTGTATGTCCATCTGTCTCTCTGTCTATATATCAGTCTTTCTGTCTGTCAGTATGTCCATGTATCTGTCTGTCTCTCAATATGTCCATCTATATCTCGATCTGTCTCTCTGTCTATCTATATATCCATGTCTCTCTCTCAATATATCCTTCTGTCTCTCTGTCTATATATCTCTGTCTGTCTGTCAATATATCCACCTGTCTCTCTATGTATCCATCTTCCTGTCTGTATATCCATCTGTCAATATATCTGTCTGTCTGTCAATGTATCCATCTGTCTCTATCTATATATCTATCTGTCTGTCTGTCAATATATCCACCTGTCTCTCTGTCTATGTATCCATCTTTCTGTCTGTCTGTATCTCCATCTGTCTGTCTTTCAATAAATCCATCAGTCTCTGACTATCTATATATCCATCTGTCTGTCTATATATGTCTGTCTGTCAATATATACATCTGTCTCGCTGTCTATCTCCATCTGTCTGTCTGTCTGTCCATCTATATATACATCTGTCTGCCTGTCTATATATATCTGTCTGTCTCTCTAAGTATCCATCTGTCTATCTGTATATATCCATCTATCTATATATATCCATCTGTCTGTCTATAACTTTCTGTCTATCTATATATACATCTGTCTGTCTGTCTATATATATGTCTGTCTGTCTCTCTAAGTATCCATCTGTCTATCTGTATATATCCATATGTCTGTCTCTCAATGTATCCTTCTGTCTCTGTCTATATATCTCTGTCTGTCTGTCAATATATCCACCTCTCTGTCTATGTATCCATCTTCCTGTCTGTATATCCATCTGTCTGTCAATATATCTGTCTGTCTGTCAATGTATCCATCTGTCTCTCTATCTATATATCTATCTGTCTGTCTGTCAATATATCCACCTGTCTCTCTGTCTATGTATCCATCTTTCTGTCTGTCTGTATCTCCATCTGTCTGTCTCTCAATAAATCCATCAGTCTCTGTCTATCTATATATTCATCTGTCTATATATGTCTGTCTGTCTGTCAATATATCCATCTGTCTCGCTGTCTATCTACATGGGTCTGCCTGTCTATATATATCTGTATGTCTCTCTATCTATATATCCATCTATCTATATATATCCATCTGTCTGTCTATATATGCAACTTTCTTTCTGTCTGTCTGTATATCATCTGTCTTTCAGTCCGTCTATCTATATATCCATCTATCTATATTTCTATCTTTCTGTCTGTCTGTCTAAATATCATCTGTCTCTCTGTCTAGCTATATATATCCATCTGTCTGTCTATATATCCAGCTGTCCGTCATTCTGCCTGTCTATACATCCATCCATTCATGTATCTATATATTAATCCGTCCGTCTGTCTATCTATTCCATCTACATATCCATCCAACTGCCTGTCTGTCTCTCCAACCAGATATATGTTGGTCTCTCTGTCTATATATCCACCCATCTCTATCTGTCTCCTTATATATCCATCTGTCTCTCTATCTATATATCCATCCATCTGTCTATCCACTGTTGTTGAGGAAAATTACATTGAGGACAAGACATAGCTTTGATCTGTTTGTCCAACCAATGGAAGACAACATCAGTGGAAAATCAGATGCTAGCGGTGCAAAAATGACATTTCAACCTTAAGATGTCAAATGTGCTTGTCTAAGGAACAAAGAAGTGCTAAACTGAAGTCTCTTGGCAAGTCTGAATCGTAATAAAGTAAAACACAGGCCTATCTAAGATCATAATCATCAATAAAAGTCACTATCTGCCTATCTTTTCAATTTCTCCAGCAGTGTTTACTTTAGGAACGGAGTATGAATCCCAATGGCTCCTTGTTACACGTGGCCAGTCGCCTAGATCTCTGCACATCAAACTGAAAGTTGAAGCAGAGAGTGCAAGACAAGCTTTTTCATTCTTTTTTTCTTATTATTAATTTCTTTTTTATGTAATGAAGTCTCCCCTGTGAGAACGGAGGGTCATGTACACACTATTACTGATGTAAGTGCAATCAGGATAAAATGCCAGAGTGCTGCAAATGATGATGGCTGGGAGAAAGCGTGTGTACTCTTGCATGTGATGTATGAGTGCAGGCGCGCGTGACATTAGTATTAACCTACATGTTTGATCTGAAGATTGACTACTAACACAACCTGTAATCATTCTATCTATCCGTCAATCTGTCTGTCAGTCTATCCATTTATCTAACCATCTACATCTACCAGTCTATCCATCCGACTGTCTGTCCACCTATCTGTCTGTCTACCCATTTCAATCTTTCTGACTATCCATCCGACAACCTATCTATCCCTCCCTCCATCCATCCATCCATCCATCCATCCATCCATCTATGTATCTATCTGCTTTTGTCTATCCAACTATTTATCAGACTATCTATCCAACTGTCTTTCAAACTATCTGTTTTCAAACTATCCATCATTGTATCTATCTATCTATCTATCTATCTGGCCGCTTTTGTCTATCCAACTATTTATCCGGATATCTATCCAACTGTCTTTCAGACTATCTGTTTTCAAACTGTCTGTCTATCTATCTATCTATCTCTCTATCTATCTATCCATCTGCTTTTGTCTATCCAACTATTTATCCAAATATCTATCCATCTTCAGATCGTCCGTTTTCAAACTATCTATCTATCTATCTATCTATCTATCTATCAATTATCTATCTATCTAACCATCTACATCTACCTTTCTGTCTATCCATCCGACTATCTGTCCACCTGTCTACCCATTTCAACCATCTGACTATCCATCTATCTATCCATCCGCTTTTGTCTATCCAACTATTTATCCAAATATCTATCCAACTGTCTTTCAGACCATCCTTTTTTAAACTATCATCCATCCATCTATCTATCTATCTATCTATCTATCTATCCATCTGCTTTTGTCTATCCAACTATTTATCCAAATATCTATCCGCTTTCAGATCGTCCGCTTTTCAAACTATCTATCTATCTATCTATCTATCTATCTATCTATCTATCTATCTAATTATCTATCTATCTATCTACATCTACCTTTCTGTCTATCCATCCGACTATCTGTCCACCTGTCTACCCATTTCAACCATCTGACTATCCATCTATCTATCCATCCGCTTTTGTCTATCCAACTATTTATCCAAATATCTATCCAACTGTCTTTCAGACCATCCTTTTTTAAACTATCATCCATCCATCTATCTATCTATCTATCTATCTATCTATCTATCTATCTATCTATCTATCTATCAATCTGCTTTTGTCTGTCCAACTATTTATCCAAATATCTATCCAACTGTCTTTCAGACCATCCGTTTTCAAACTATCTATCTATCTATCTATTATCTATCTATCTATCTAACCATCTACATCTACCTTTCTGTCTATCATCCGACTATCTGTCCACCTATCTGTCTGTCTACCCATTTCAACCATCTGTCTGATTATCCATCTATCTATCTATCTGCTTTTGTCTATCCAACTATTTATTTGACTATCTATCCAACTGTCTTTCAGGATACCGGTTTTCAAACTATCCATCATTTTATCCATCCATCCACTTGTCTGTCCATCCAACTGTTTATCTATCTATCCAACTATCTTTCAGACTATCTATCTATCTATCTATCTATCTATCTATCTATCTATCTATCTATCTGTCCATCTACAAATCTATCTATATACTTAATTAAGTAAAGTATACCTTACAGCTGGTCTGTTTACTGACTCCACACCGGCATCACACTCTGAGATTTCTGAAAACTTAATATCCATCATGAAAGCACCAACAGCGTCCGGAGGCGGGGCTCAGTCTGCTGCTCTTGCTGAAGTAAACACTGGTCGGTCGGCCAGGCAGGCAGAGAGAAGGGCGGCAGCAAGGAGCGATGGGAGATCAATAGCTTAATGGAATTAGCCCGGCTTTGAAAACACCTCTGCCAATCATATTTACCGAGGCTTGCTTTTCAGCGCCAAGCCTTCTCAATATTTAAAGCCAGAGCCTATGAATCGCTATCAGTACCTTAACACGGCAGCTGCTGTCCGGGGTAGTTTACCTCTAAGGCTGAAAAATGCGAATCAAGGTCTTGTTAAAGTTGGGATGCGTTTACGGGAGGCTGATTTCTTTTCACTTTTTAATATGGGCCAGGGCGCACTGTTGCCCATGCACAGACGTACTTGGAAGAAAATGCGATTTGCGGTGCCCATGTACACATATACTTGCACAAACGCACTTACGTATTCCCAATGCACCCACGTAACTTAATTCGCAGTGTAGCTGCTCGGCTTGACATTTTAAGCCATTCTACTAAATTGTCTCTGCATGGCACATGTTTAAATCTATTTCCTGTCTGGTTAGTGGGCAGGAGCGGTTTACCTTACAGCTCTCACCCGAACCTGACCTCCTCTCTAACTAAGTTAGGGCATCCACCTAACTTGCTAAATCTGGGTGTGGGGTCAAAGCCATCAAAGCCACTGGAGATAAAGCGAGTCCAAATGCCCGGGCAGGCCAAACGCACAGCCTAAGAGTCATGTGGCTGGGCCCGATTACGGACGCAGAACAGATGCCCACCTGCTCCTGCTGAACCTGGCCTACCGACGGGCACCCGGGGTCGCCCTGGGGCGCCTTAATACGCCCGCTCCATCTGTCACCTCCAGAAACGAAGGGCAGAGGCGGCCAAGAGCACCAGCATTCCTCCAGATTCCACGGTATTCCACCCCATTCCGAAGTCTGGCCAGGTTGGAGGACGGAGGCATGATTAAACCACCGTTCTTCTCTAGTTACTCCGTTATCACCCACACGCAGCGGGTCTTTGTGTCTCGGCTGACAAACTTGACATTGAACGCGCTAATGTAACAAGGGAACGGGAGCGGAGAGGAAAAGTTGACAAAGCCTTCTTGTCTACTCCGATGCAGCTCAATCTTTCTATTAAACAAAGACAGCTCGTCGGGAAATGCTGTTTCCTGCAACCGCAAATACATGGTACAACAGAAAAGGTGGGATGAGAGAAGTCAGCAGGCTGTATGAGGTTTGCATAGTAAATAAACGAAAGCCTAGTTTGATATAGGCACATGGGCCATGGAAAGCATTCAAAAAATACATTTAAAACTATTAACAATTTTACAAAATGTTGCACAAAGTAGTTACACACATGGCCCTGTACGGCCACAGTTCTCTCACTCTTTCTCTCTCTCATCTTTCACTCCTGGTCATAAATGATTATTATCAGTTCAAAGGCTCCCTTTATTCTAATTGCCTTGTAAATAAACTTGCTTGTCATTATTTCTCAAGCCAATTACATGCTGTCTAATAGCAATGCTTAATTAGCACACACTCTGCCGGAAAAGAGTGCGGGCGAGAAAGACAAAGAGAAGAAATGAATGGAAGCACAAGACGAATGTTGGTGGGGAGGGAGGGCAGCATTCTGCGCCTAATTATATAGTCGTCAGTTTTTCTCAGCAAGCACAATGCCCGCTAGTCATTCCCTCCCCTCCCCTGCCTCTCTCGGGTACCGTTCAATGGCCCCATACAATGGCCCTCTCCATGGGGTCTGACCCACAGGCCTTAACAGCAGGTTGGCAAGCCTGGCATTACAGAAAAGCAAGAAAAAAAGACCGTTTGTATAGGAATTACTCTCCATTTCCTTTCTGTAAAGGACAGAGATTGACAGCGGTAATCTCTCTATGTCTCTCAGCACTGACGTCCGCCTATTCGCGCTGCACTTCAAGTCATTTTCCACTGAAGCAAAAATCACGGCTAAACGTTTTATTTGTGATGACGAACAGACAACATAACTGCCCTTGATGTTTCTATAGCTATACAGTTATCAAAGTATGATGACTGAACTATTTTGTGGACTATAATGAGCTATAATGTTAACTGAACTATAGACCTTGTGCGTCAGAAAAACAAGTGTGCAGCCAACTCTGTAATTTCGTCTTTGAACTTCCAATTCTTCCAACTTCCAAGCTCTGTAGCATTGCTGTTGAAGAGTAATTAGCTGGTGACGTGTATTGTAGAGTTAACAAAAATTAACATGTGCGTTGTAATGTCATAACAAACATCAGTAGACCGGGAAGATTTCAAAACAAACAGTTAATTTCATACAAACTCGTACATTCATACAGACAAAAGGGGCGGAGCTTCTTAAAGTGACAGTTTAATTTAAAAATGAAAATTCAGTCATTAATTACTCATCCTCATGTCGTTCCAAACCCGTAAGGCCTTCGTTCATCTTCGCAACACAAATGAAGATATTTTTGATGAAATCCAAATGCTTTCTGATCCCGCATAGACAGCGATGCAACTGACCCATTCAAGACCCAGAAAGGTAGTAAGGACATTGTTAAAATAGTCCATGTGACATCAGTGGTTCAACCGTAATTTTACAAAGCTACGAGAATACTTTTTGTGTGCAAAGAAAAAAACAATGGTTTTATTCAACAATTTCTTTTCTTCTGTGTCAGTTTTTGACACACGTTCATTACGAAAGTCTTCATAAATATCACTGAGGGTTTCAACAGAGAGAATGACTTGCAATTTTTTTCCAAGCGTTACTTATTTGAACCAGAATATACGTACGTCGAAGACTGATGCAGAAGAGAAGAAATTGTTGAATAAAGTCATTATTTTAGTTTTCTGCGCACACAAAAATATTCTTGTAGCTTCATAAAATTATGGTTAAACCAGTGGATTATTTTAATGATTTTCTTACTACCTTTCTGGACCTTGAACATGGTAGTTGCGTTGCTGTCTATGCAGGGTCAGAAAGCTTTGATTTCATCAAAAATATCTTTATTTGTGTTCTGAAGATGAACGAAGGTCATACAGGTTTGAAAAGACATGAAGTTTCATTTTTAAGTTAATTATCCCATTAAGGTCTAAAATGTCTTATGTTGTTATATACTTAAGGTCATATGAAGACAATAAACATACAGATATTTTTTTACAAAATATTGCTTAAATATTCTTTTAAATCGTACAAAAAACATACTTTATAAATTAGTTTCATAACTCCAAAAACTGAATAACAACATCCAGAGACAATAATATCAACTTCAACAACAATAGTACCTGCAACAATTACTTGAAATTAATGAAATTATCTTTTTTTTTTTTTACATTTTTGTCTTGCAAACTGAATACATTAACAAATCAGAGACAAAACAGAAGAAGAAGACAATAAAGATAAAGATGACAAAAAAGAACTGATATTTTGTATACAAATGTATTTTTTTAAACTGAATGTCACCCTGGACCACAAAACTTCATAAGGGTCATAAAGGTCCATGTTTTTGTATTGATCTAAATAAATAAGCTTTCCATTTATGTATGGTTTGTTAGGATAAGACAATCTTTGGCTGAGATACAACTATTTGAAAATATGGAATCTGAAAGTGCCAAAAATCAAAATATTGTGAAAAATCACCTTTAAAGTTGTCCAAATGAAGTTCTTAGCAATGCATAGTACTAATAAAAACTTAAGTTTTGATATATTGACGGCGGAAAATTTACAAAATATCTTCATGGAACATGATTTTTACTTAATATCCTAATAATTTTACATCTATCATTTTGACCCATACAATGTTTTTTTGGCTATTGCTACAAATATACCCATACTACTTAAAACTATTATTAGAATTATTATGATAATTATTATTAATATATGTTCTCACTCAGAGCAAAGAAAACAGGAACCAACAACAACCCAAAAAAAGCCAGTACTGTGCCTCTCTCTAGGCTGTGTTATCGAGGCGTTTGAAGCAGCCTCTGGTGGAGGTGTGGTGATTACAACAGTGTTAAGAGCCGACACAGATCTGTACACGTCAAGATTAGACTCTGGCCATTTACAGGCTCCGCGAGTATGTGTGTGTGCGTGCGCATGGCTTAATACAAGACACCTGCTGCCGTAATCGTGCTTCTCTTATCCTCATTCTGCATCAGTCCATTGCTACACTTTCACCCCGTTATCAGCTGCCACTCTCCCTCTATCCCGGCCAATCAAATTTGTCACGGCGAAGCCACCGCTGCGGAGGGGAGGGACACGCCGGGCTGATAACAGCCAGACTCGCACAGGCTAATTTATTTATTTTTATTTGGTATTTCACGCCTGACGCTCTTTTTTTCGCTTCAATCTGAAATTTCTCGCTCTGTTCGGTTATCAGTTTGGCATTAGACGGGTAGGGGGCGGATCAGGTGCAGATAATATTGGCCGCTGTTCAGCTCGACGATCGGAAACAAGGTTACGCCGACTGTTTACAAGAGACTCTGTATAATGACAGTAATTCATCGAGACTTTAAGCCAGAATGACTGCGGATATAGACAGGTTTACATACAGCGTCGACTGTGATCCTGACAACCTCAAAATACATTTGGAAATGTATTCATTATTCATTGAAAATGTAAATACTAAAATATATGATGTGGACTGTTTTTAAAAGGTCTAGACTGAGTAAACGAAATAATAGCAACCACAGCATTTCCTCTCAATATGAAGTCTAGAGCCTGGACGTCTATTATATTTGCTGGAATTTGTCCTCATTTTAACACCTTTTACATTTGGAACTTACTCTAACTTTCCTTTTCACAATCGCTCTTGGTTTCTCATCATTTGAAAGCATACAAATCAGCATGAGAACAACGCCTCTGCTAGACCATTTCAAACCATTCCTTCCCTTGTTCTGACCAGCGTAAATTACTAATACATTGCTTTTTGTATTGTTATACAACTATATTCGCAGTAAGACGCTTAGTTTGTGCGAAGAGGAATGGGGATATTTACAGCACAGAGAGTGCATGCTGAAACAGATGTAAAATAACAATGTGCCTTGTTTGTTTTTCTTCCAGCTCCATATAAAGTAGAGCACAGATAACAGGGTGCAATGATCGCTGGCACTGCGAGACGGGCACCAAGCGAACATGATGGACTAGGTTTAGTTGAATACTAGAGGTATTTTTTGAAGCTCGTATTCAACGCACTCAGGTAGAAGAGAGGCTTGCTGCATCGCTACCCCACATCTACATGATTAAAACATTCTGGGCGATACGATAACTGATCGGGCAGACCAAACCGTAAGTTGTAGAGACTTGAAACTTGGAGGGATGGTAGTACTCACACCGTCTACAACATCACAAAGGTTTGCCCCAATCGGCCTGACGGGGGCGCTACAGTAGTCAAAAGTATAAAATCACTCATAACTCCTTAACCGTTTGTCGCTCAAGTGTCCTATGTCGTTGGAATCCTTGGCGAAATTTTTGAGTATTTTGCATTTTTCTTAAAAAAAACTACTTTGGCGAACTAGTCATAGATTTTTCACCCGATCGGAATCAAACCAGTGCAGGAAGATTATCTGGACAGTGAATTTCAATAATTGTCAAAAAAAGCTGAACTTTCGACTTTCCGTCGCAAAGGGACGCCAAATATAGCTTTTGAACGGAATGAGATATCTTCGCCAAACTCACAACACGTATGCAAGAGCTCAATCTGAGGTCACATGAAAAAAGTCGCGGAGCTTGGCCACTTGGTGGCGCTATAAGAAGGAAAAACTTCCATAATTAAAACTTCCAAAAAACGGCCATAATTATGCAGTTTGTCCTATCGACGTGAAAACTGGCACCCACGCTCTTGGTCTAAAGTGCCACAAGTGGCTATATAGACATTTGTGCATCTCAAAAAAACATGGCCGCAATAGGCCAATGAAGGCACCTATTAGACAAGGTGGTTGACTCATGACCCTAAAGGTCTGTGAGAAATTTTAAAGAAATCGGCCATTGGGGGGGATATCGCATTTTTTCAAGTACATAAACAATTGTACATTGTGCATTTTTTCACACATATGCACAATATTTATATCATACGATAGACCTTCTCGTTCCAAACAACTTTGCCTTTAGAACCACTGCTGTCAATCAAACCATTTGGTAAAGGTTTGAGAAAATGTGAAAAACCTAGTCCTAGGTTTTTCGCTCAATCTGGGAAAAACCACTGCAGTGCAATTCTCTAGGTCAATAATTATCAAAAAAAAAAATGAAATGTACCCTTTGGGAAGCTATAATGGGGTAGTTTAGAAAAGGGGCCTGTCCAAATATACCTAAAAGCCTATAAAGCCTAAACGAAAACTCAAAACTTCACCAAACCTGGTGAGCACATGTGACAGGTGATTATAAACAAGCATGCAAAGTTTTCTTATTGGATCACAGCTGCCGCTATAACAGTCATAAACATTAAAAAACATAATTTCTATGATAAATTACCTGTATTTGCCAAAAATGCTTTTTAAAATCATTGATCTAAGTGGTTACAGACTTGCTAAATAATATGTAATGTCTTTTTTTATATGTGCTTAAATGTCTTAAAGCACTTAAACCCCAGTAATCGCTGCTTGCAGCTATATTTGTTGTTGCTGATGTTGTTGTTTCACCTTATGAAATTCTAACATGATTGATCTCTACCCCTTCATCTGTTTAGAAAAATAAATAAATTGAATAAATACAATTGGACTAAAAACTAAAATAGTTTTTTGTAAAAACAGTTTTTTAATTCTAATTTATAATTAAAACATTATAAAATGTACAAAATGAAAAATTCTTTGTTTAGTGGTCTAACAATTGATAACTGGTAACTGGTAACCGATAACAAAAATTGACATTATTGTGTCTAAATAATTTTTTTTTTAAGTTAAATCTTAGGTTTAATTTAGCACTGTCCTGTTATGGTAGCAGAGACAATATTTTTCTTAATTTAGTGCCTGATAACTAATAAAATGCACAATAAATGGATATTAAATTATAATGGTCCAAGAACAAAGCCTTGTGGCACGCCATAGTTAAAAGTCTGAGTAGACCATTGTGTCAGATTTTTAAAGATTTTTCTGTTAACGTTTTAACTTATAATTAAACCATTATAATATATACAAAATTTAAAAAAATATTGTCTAAATATTAAAAAACAAAGAAAGGTTAAAAAGTTGTAATCAAGCACCATTCTGTTACCAACATTTTCTTAACTGAGTGGGTGATAACCAAGAGATAGACAAAAAATATGAAATTATAATGGTCCAAGAATAAAGCCTTGTGGAACACCATAGTTAAAAGTCTGAGTAGATCATTGTGTCAGGTCTTTAACCATTTGTTTTGTAAATGTATACAGAGACGTTCAAAATAAAGTAAGAATAACAAACATTTAAGGTTCAGCAATAATTGAGTGTGTGCGACGAACAACCGTATAAGTCCAAAAAAACAAAAAATGAGATAACCATGTGACATTAATTGTATGTGTGAACTTTGTATACAGAAACAGTTTGGGGATATTTTCGCGCGACCAAGAGTCTGCATTTTAAACGTTAAAATAGCATCACGCGGAAAAACCGTTTATGTCCACAAAGAAGAATGGAGATGCCGCTTGCTGTCATGTCCGCTTCGGACATTAAAAGGCAAAACCTCGGCAAAAAAAAGAGAGCCGACATGACCAAATGGAAGGACAGAGTAAGGAAGGCTTTGAGGGATGCTGGAAAACCATATTTGACTCGAAGAGGAGAACAAAAACCAGGTAAAAATCCACCCAAACTGCTGAGTGGAAGAATCGTATATGTGATGTGATCTCTCTCTCTCTCTCTCTCTCTCTCTCTGAACGCGCTAAACACCGCATAAACAGTTAACCTATCAAAATAAACCACATACCATATATAATAAAGCTGTATTCTTTCATATTTCCCGCCAGTCCTGTGTAAAGTACGGCAAGCAGAGTTTATTTGTTTATATATTTATTTATATCGTGAGATGGCGGAGCGCGAGAACAGTTTGAAGTAGTATATACACAGGTGCGCTGCGCCAGCTTTTCTAAATAAACGACAAGGTGCACTATTGGAGCTATCTAAACATACAAGAAGTGATCAAAGATATCCTATCTGACTAACTTGTTACAGTTATATTTGCGTGTAGCCTAGCCTACTGGGTGTCTACTATAGATCAGTCATGAATAGGTCGAAATGAAAGTTGAGAAAATTATGATATATCTTGTATACCTTATGATATGTTGAATAATATTTAGCTATGATGTATGTCTGCATTGTATTTATTGTTTTTATTTATTTATTTATTTATTGTTTTTTGTTAATAATTCATTGTTATTGCCTGTACTGTAAGAATGTCTATGTATTATACATTGTTCATACTGTATTTTCTGTTTTTAAATAATTATAATAATAATAATAATAATAAACTAGAAAGAAATGCTTAATATTAACCTGAAGTTTCTGTTACTGTATTAAAACTAAGATAAAGGAATCAGATCTTTAGTGGTTTAAAGTGATATGATGAACTGGAGTTATACTGTTATTCCACACTAACTGGACATATACCGTTCTTCCACATTTCAGAAATATAAATCACAATAACTTTTGATTTTTAATACTGACACTGAAAAATGTTATCTCCTTAGAATTGAGAAGCTTTTGTTGTCTATTTTCAAGTAAAATAAAAATATATAATATAATGTTCACAATCCAAATGAAAAAAATCTTATTACTCAAAATTTGAAAATATGGACTTGTATGGTTCTTCATCTCAAGGCCTCAATTATAGGCTAATCAAAAAGCAAATATTTTCATATAAAAAGCACACATTTACAGTTATGTGAAAATGGAGCATTTTACTATTTGCATGCTGTGAATGGCCCATTCCAAACACATCCGCAACCAATTTTTGGGTCACAACCCAACAGTTTGAGAGCCACAGGTCTACAAGTTCTTAAACTTAAAATAACCCCAGAAAACACAAACATTTCTTTCAACATTGCTGCGGTTCACTTGTAATCTACTTCAACGGACAACAACCTGCCAATAAATGGACAATACATGGATTTTAACAATACTATTGTGTCTAAAAACACTAAAAATGTAAGTAATAGTTAATATAAATGTATTTTTATATATTTTTGCAAACAGTATAAAATGTACAATGTAAAACGCAGCATCCAAATAAGTAAATAAAATGGTATCCGCAATTAAATATTAGTTGATACCAGTTCTTTTTTTATTTTGATATTAGTTAATAAATGATATACTTATCATATATTGTGCATCCCTAGTATTGGGGGGTTTAGTAGGGGGATTTAAATTGCTTGTTTATTTCCACATGGGCAAAGAAACCAGATACCTTCACACATGGCAACATATGAAGCCTCTGTGCCAGCCAATCTAGCTATGCCTCAAAATATTTACCGACAACGCCTCTGGGGGACGCACAGCAATTTGTTAGGAAAATAAATGACAAGATGGGTTACAGTAAATGAGGAGGAAAGGAGGACATGGAACATCAAGCCTGGCAGATATAAAAGGAAATTGTTATTTCAGTTTGCAGGTTGAGAATACATAACTCCTCAAGGTAGTAGCTGTTAAAACGGAAGATGAGTAGAGCCTGCGAAGAGCGTGGGATGAGGTTAAATTTAGACACGATTGGCATTTTGTCAGGGTTCTTGCAATGAGCGTTTGCATTTGCAAAAACTGTGTCTTAACATACAAACTAAATCTGAACACTAGATGCAACCTAGTTGTGCCATAACTAAGCACTAAGTTACAACTTTTAAGTACATTTAATAAAAAAATAAGTATTTTATAATATAAAAAATGTTAATATAATACGATAAATTATATATTATTTATTTTAGTCTAGGTTATAATTATATTAAATTTATTCTAGTTAAATTAATTGAATTAAAATATACATTACGAAATTATAACGGTCCAACAACAGAGCCTAGTGGGACACCACAGTTAAAAATATGAGTAGGCAATTCTGTCAGGTTTTTTAACGATTTTTTTAGTGAATGTATACATTCAAATAAAGAAAGAATAACATAATAAGCATTTAAGATTCTGCAATATGTATATGCTTATAAAAAAGCAAATATTTAATATATAAAAAGCACACATTCACAGTTATGCGAAAATGGAGTAGCATTTTACTATTTGCATGCTTTGAATGACTCATTACAAATTTTTGGGTCACAACCCACCAGTTTGAGAGCCACGGGTCTACATGTTCCTAAATGAAAAGGCACAAAGCACATAAAACCACCCGAAAACACAAAAATCTCTTTCAACATTGCTGCAGTTCGTCTGTAATCTACTTCAACTGACATCAACCTAGCAGTATTCAGGCCAGCGCCTGCATCAACACACAGATTCCTTTTTGGCCTTAGACTCTGGCAAGCACCTTCCATCGCACATTTTCCAGCACGGAGGAGAAGCGGGCAAGATTTCCTATGCCGAGCCTCCTTCTTTCCTATGCCTTTCATCAGCCGCCAATGTTCCCCACGCTTGAAACAAACAAAAAGGACGAGCGAGAGAGAGGGAGAGAGAGCGAGGGGGGTGAGCGGGAGATACAGCTGATGCTGTAATCACCCTGGATATATGCAATACATTTTTCTGCTGGAGCGAAGCTGCCATCTTTCCTGAGACCAGATGGCGACATTACAACACTAAGGTTGAGTGATTACACCTTACAGACCGAGAGGTTCAGGAATGGGGGTGAAAGCAAGATACTGCTACGGTGAATTATTTTCTCCACTCACTTCAATGTATTCTAATGTTTGCATTTCATTTTGAGACTGAAATAAATGTGATATTCTTGGTCATTCAACAATACCATGGTTTACTGGAAATGATGGCAATACTGTGGTACATTCTGAAGTACCTTACAGTAAAAAAGATTTTTTAATTTAATAAATTATGTATATTTGTATATGTATACACACGCACACAAACACACACAGCGTAGTGTAAAAACACTACGAGAATAAAGTTGAAATATTATGAGAATAAAGTCGAAATATTAAGAGAATAGTTAAAATATTTTGAATAAAGTCGATTTTTTAAGCATAAAGAGGAAATATTACGAGAATAAAGTTGAAATATTATTAGAATAGTTAAAATATATTGAATGAAGTCAATATTTTTTAAGAATAAAGATGAAATATTACAAGAATAAAGTCGAAATACTATGAGAATAGACAAAATATTTAGAGAAGTCAAAATTACGAGAATAGTCAAAACATATCGAGAATGAAGTAAAAATTATGAGAATAAAGTCGAAATACCACAAGAATAAAGTCAAAATATTACGAGAATAAAGTCGAAATATGACGAATAAAGTCGAAATATGACTAGAATAAAGTCAAAATATTACGAGAATAAAGTTGAAATACTATGAGAATAAAGTTAAAATATTTTGAGAAGTCGAAATTGCGGGAATAAAGTCAAAATATTTTGAGAAATTGAAATTACAAGAATAAAGTCAAAATATTACGAGAATAAAGTCGAAATATGACGAGAATAAAGTGAAAATATTAAGAGAATAAAGTCGAAATATGACGAGAATAAAGTCAAAATATTACAAGAATAAAGCGAAATATGACGAGAATAAAGTCAAAATATTACTCCACTGGACAAAATATTACAAGAATAAAGTCAAAATACTGCGACTTTACATGGCACTAAAACACAGTTGTACCATATACCATAATGACAAAGCAAAAACATAATTGTCAACTTCATAAAAAAAAAAAAAAAACGTTAAGTACATTGCATAAGTATTCACACCCCTAACTTGGTACTTAGCTGAAGCACTTTTACAGCCTTAAGTCTTATTGGGTATAAAGCCACAGGTTAACTTCACTCGAGAAGTGTAGTAACATCTATAAGCAATATGAATGCATTTGAGCTAAACTGTCCCAGATAAGGATATGTATACTTATGCAATGGAATCTTTTACATAACGTGAAAAAAATGAATACTTTTGCAAGGCACTATATATTCCTTAATTCATTTATTTATTTTAAGAAGATAGACAATTGTTAGTGGTTAATTGTGAAATTCCTACAAATAGAGTCCAAAAGTCTGAGGTCTGAGAAAATTATTTTTTTGTCTAATTTCATTATCAGCCTAACAATTTAAAGTAAAAATTAGATTTTGAGTCATTTTTTTCCAATGTGATCTCAGATCTCCATTGTTTATGAATATGGTAATCAAATATGCTAATCAAACAGTGCCATTGTATTACCATCACTGAACCATGGTACTCTTTTGTAAGTCACAGTAAGAAGCCATCTGTCCCGTCCCACTCTAAAAACGACTCATCTGGAATTGTGATAATGCCGTGCTCTCGAGCCCATCATAAGAGATACACACGGGATGTGCGTCGACAGACAAGTGTAAGCGAACCTGGGTTGCGTGGTCACACCAGAGAAACATATCCTATCAGAGCCAGGCAATCTTGTTGCTCCGTGGTGGGAACCGAGGATCCGTGAGCCAGACTAATCTTGGAGACAGAGGTCAACAAGTTTGGAGAGTGATGTGGAGAAGCATGACACACCTGTCACATCGCAGCTCCGCCGTGAAATCCAGGCATTACCCATTCAGTGGAATGAAATGGAAATGGAATGAAAGGAAGCGTTACCAAGACTACGGCTGGAGATGGAGAGCGGGGAGGTGAAAATCGGATGTGAAAAAGGAAGAGAAAAAAGAGGGAGAAGAGCGAGGACATGTCGCAGTTAGAAGAACAAAGGGCTGGAAAGAGGAAAGAGACTGTGCAAGGGCAACAGCCACTTCTCATGGGAACTTGACCAAGAGCGAATCTAATATTTTCTCTCCTTCATGTTATTCTCAGCGTGGTTTGGTTTATATTTGGTTTATATTTATGGACAGCTAAAAAACATCTAAAAACTAGGGCTGTCGAACGATTAATCACGATTAATCGCATAGAAAATAAAAGTTTGAGTTTGCCTAATATATGTGTGTATACTGTGTGTAATTATTATGTATATATAAATACACAGGAATTAATGTATATATTTAAGAGATATATGTTATTTATGGACAAATAAAAAAAAAATTTAAATAAATACATATACTTGTAACTATACATGTACTTGTAAAATACATATACTTGTAAATATTTCTTAAATATATACACAAATCGTCTAAGGTTACGTATGTAACCCTGGTTCCCCGAAGGGAACGAGACGCCGCGTCGAAACGCTTTGGGAACGCCTTCAGCGTGACCGCGCTCTGAATCACGTGTGCAATCAAACCAATGGAAGAACGAAACGTCACAGGCGGGTGACGTCACTGACCAGGAAGCATAAAAGCACGTGCGCCAGAACGAGCATCAGCTTCCAGGAGAGAAGCAGCGCTCGCAGGGACGCAGGAGGATGGCTACGAGACGCGGCGTCTCGTTCCCTTCGGGGAACCAGGGTTACATACGTAACCTTAGACGTTCCCCTTCAGGAACTCGAGCCGCGTCGAAACGCTTTGGGAACGAGATGCCCACGCCGCCAGACCCCTAGTCCCTGCCTAGGATGTGCTAGGACAAAGGACAGAGGTACCAGGCGAGACCCGCAGGTCCAATTCATAAAACCTAACAAAGGTCAAAGGTGAGGACCATCCCGCAGCGTTGCAAATATCTTGCATGGGAACCCCAGCAAGAAAAGCTTTGGAGGCAGCCATGCTCCGGGTAGAATGGGCTCTGACCCCTAAAGGAGGAGGGAGGTCAGAAGCCTCATAAGCAGAAAGGATAGCGTCCACTACCCAGCGACTTAAAGTTTGCTTAGAAGCAGGGAGGCCCCTTTTTGGGGGGCCATAACAGACAAATAACTGGTCTGACTTTCTCCACCTGGCAGCCCTGTGGACGTATGCATCCAGCGCTCGCACTGGACACATACAATTAAGCTTCTGCTGGTCAGCATCCCGAAAGGGGGGAGGACAAAAGGCCTGGAGTACGACAGGCCGTGGTGTCGAGGTGGGGACCTTAGGGACATAACCCGCTTTTGGAAACAGGAAAGCTTTAGAAAGGCCTGGCGCGAAGTCCAGGAAAGAAGGGGCCACAGAGAGGGCCTGAAGATCCCCAATTCTCTTAAGGGAGGAAAGAGCTAAGAGAAGGACAGTTTTTAAAGTAAGGAATCTGTCCGAGATTTCCTCAACAGGCTCGAAGGGAGGCCTGCAGAGAGCCTCTAACACCACAGACAGGTCCCAAGAGGGGACACGAGGTCGTACAGGAGGCCTGAGCCTCAAAGCACCGCGGAGGAAACGTGTAACGAGAGGGTCCTTTCCCACGGAAAGACCACCAAGAGGGGCGTGGTAGGCCGCAATGGCCGCCACGTAGACCTTCAAGGTGGAGTGGGATAACCCTGCAGACAACCGGCTTTGCAGGAACTCCAGCACTGAGCCAACTGGGCAGTTAACTGGGTCTTGCTGGCGGTGTCCGCACCAAGAAGTGAAAAGTTTCCACTTCAAGGCGTACAGTTTCCTCGTGGAGGGAGCTCTAGATTGGAGGATGGTCTCAACAACCTCAGTTGAGAGACCGGAAGCTAAGAGGTGCGCCCCCTCAGAGGCCACACCCAAAGCTTCCACAGCTCCGGCCGGGGGTGAAGAATGGTACCCCCTGCCTGTGAGAGGAGATCTCCCCTGACGGGAATCTCCCAGGGAGAGCCGTCGAGGAGAGAAATCAGGTCCGAGAACCATACTCGGCCCGGCCAGTACGGGGCTACTAGAAGAAGGGACACCCCGTCCCGGCGCACTCTCTCTAGAACTCCCGGGAGCAGAGCGATCGGGGGAAAGGCGTACAGACGTAGCCTCGGCCACGTCTGCACCATGGCATCCAGCCCCAGGGGAGCTGGATGAACTAGAGAGTACCAGAGGGGACATTGCGTGTTCTCCCTCGAGGCAAACAGGTCCACCTGGGCTGGACCAAACACTCTCCAGATCTGCTTCACCACCTCGGGGTGAAGCATCCATTCCCCGGGCCTCGGCCCCTGTCTCGACAGGATGTCTGCTCCCAAGTTGAGATGCCCAGGAACATAAGCTGCTCTCAGCGAGAGGAGTTTGTCCTGGGACCACACAAGGATCTGGTGCGCCAGCTTGTACAAGGGGCGCGAACGCAGCCCTCCCTGGTGGTTGATGTAAGAGACCACCGAGGTGTTGTCGGTGCGGACCAACACATGGCGGTCTCTTAGGTCCGGGAGAAAGTGTTTCAGAGCCCGAAACACGGCCAGCATCTCCAGGCAATTTATGTGCCACGTGAGTTGGCGACCACTCCACAGACCGCGGGCAGGGTGGCCACTCATGACCGCTCCCCAACCGGTGAGGGACGCGTCCATCGCTAGCGTTACGCGGCGACAAGGAGCTCCCAACACCGGGCCCTGAGACAAGAACCAAGGCTTCCTCCACATGTCCAGGGCACGTAGGCAATGCCGCGTGACCCTGATCATGCGAAGTGGGTTTCCCCTCGGGGAGAACTCCTTGGTCTTGAGCCACCACTGTAGGGGTCTCATGTACAGCAGGCCAAAAGGTATCACGTTGGACGCTGCTGCCATCAGACCCAGCAGTTGCTGGAACTGCTTCACAGTGAGTGACAGGCCTTCCTTCACTCTCTTGACTGCAGTGAGGATCGACTCGATCCGAGCAGGAGACAGACGTGCCTGCATCGTGGTCGAATCCCACACCACGCCCAGATAAGTGGTCCTCTGTAATGGAGAAAGCACACTTTTCTTGGCGTTCAGTCTTAACCCCAGCGCTTTCATGTGAGCGAGAACGACATCTCGATGCCGAACTGCCTCCATCTCCGACTGAGCTAGGATCAGCCAGTCGTCGATGTAATTGAGTATGCGGATGCCCTGGAGTCGCAGAGGAGCCAGAGCTGCATCCACACACTTCGTAAAAGTGCGGGGGGAGAGTGCTAGGCCGAACGGAAGAACCCGATATTGGTAAGCTTCGCCCCTGAAAGCAAACCTCAGGAACTTCCTGTGATGAGGAAGGATGGAGACGTGGAAGTATGCGTCTTTTAGATCTATCGTGACAAACCAGTCCTCGGACCTGATCTGAGACACGACTTGCTTGATGGTGAGCATCTTGAACTTCAGTCTCTTGACTGAGCGGTTCAGCAGACGCAGATCTAAAATGGGACGCAGGCCCCCATCCTTCTTCGGAACAATGAAGTACCGGCTGTAGAACCCGGACTCTCTTTCGTGAGGAGGGACCACCTCGATGGCCTCCTTCCTCAGGAGAGTAGCTACTTCCTGTTCCATTACCAGACCCTGCTCGGGGCCCACCAGAGTGGGAGAGACCCCGTTGAACGGCGGAGGTGGTGCGCCGAACTGAATGCGATAACCTCGCTCTACAGTATGCAGGACCCAAGCAGACACATTGGGCAGTAGTTTCCACGCTGCCAAATGATCTACTAAGGGAACCAGCCTCTCGAGGCTGGCCTCTGGTGTTAGGGGGGCCGCTGGAACGGTGTCCTGAAACGGTTGCCCGGCAGGAAGCACCTGAACCAGCGGTCCCAGAGACCCCCGCGGGGGTGGCGAGCTCCCCAGCCCCGCTACGTTGCCGGGCGGGAAAAACTGGGGTGGATGCTCGCTGGAGACCGCTGCGCCCTGAAACACTGGCAGGGTAGGCAGGGCGATCTCCCGGGGGCACGGGGGGGACCCGGACACCGAATACTGCGGTGCTACCCGTTTCCCCCCAGATGGGGCTGCCCCCGGCGGTCCCGACCCGTCAGGACCGCTTGGTCGAGGACCTCTTCGACTGAAGCACGACCCTCAGATCGGGCTTAGCCTGGGAGGTCCTCGACCTAGAGCGTTTGACCACTCGCTCTCGATGGGGAGGAGTGCGAGTGGCCACGCTCTGTTTCTGAGCTTCCCGGTACGAGGAGCTGGTAGACGGCTGGGGCTGCTCCGTCGCAGCAGCCCCGCGAGCCGGATGACGGCGAGGGAGGAACCGCTGGAACGCCGCCGCTTGCTTACGCGCCTCCTGGTATCTGTCGACGACGGCATTGACGGCGTCGCCGAACAGACCAGCAGGCGAAAGCGGGGCGTCCAGAAGGAAGACCCTGTCCTTCTCTTTCATGTCGGACAGGGTCAACCAGAGATGTCTCTCCGCGGCCACACGGGCTGCCATAGACCGCCCAATGGCACGGGCGGTCTCCTTAGTGGCGCGGAGAGACAAATCAGCGGTCCTCCTGAGCTCAGAGATATCGCTATCTTTGATCTCCTCACCCTCATCCAGCTCTTTGAGCAGGTCAGCCTGGTACGCCTGTAACACCGACATGGTGTGCAGACACGCACCAGCCTGACCCGCAGCCGTGTACCCCTTGCCCACCAGCGCTGAGGTGACTCGCAGCGGCTTGGAGGGCAAGACCGGAGCCTTCAGAGACGATGCAGACTCGGGGGACAGATAGCTCGCGAGCGTCTGTTCCACCCGAGGCATCGCTCTGTACCCTCGCTCATCCAACCCCGCCACATAACCGTAATTATAGGAAGCGGGGATGAACAAGCGGGACGAGAAGGGTGCCTTCCATGATCTCGACACCTCAGTGTGGAGATCAGGAAAGAACGGAAGGCTCCGGCGTGCTGGAGGTGGTCGAGACCGCAGAAATCTCTCGTCCAACTTACTCTTCTGCGGTTCGACTAATGGCTCGGCGGGCCAATCGATGCTGAGCTTGGCCACCGCCCGAGTCACCACCTCCAGTAGCTCCTCGTATTGGGGAAACTGAGGTGCTGCAGCCTCATCCACACTCACCACATCAACCTCCTCGGAGGAAGATATGGCGAGCGTGGAGGCCGACCCCCGGGGGGAAGAAACCGCAGCGCGGGCTTCCGATCCCGAAGGCCGGGCAGCGGATCTGGTGGGTGAGGCAGAAGATAGGGGGTCACCCGTCTCCATACCCTCCACCAGATCCAGTTGCGAACCCCACGAGTGCAGCCGCCGCTCCGCCTCGGCGGAAGCGGGACCGGACCCGCGGGGAACGCTGATGAAGGACCCCTCCGCGGAGAAGAGGTCCTTCCGGGAGCGGAGCAGACGCATGGGCAAAACGTCACAGTGCGGGCAATCGCCCCCCTCGAGGGCCGATGCCGCATGCTCCGCTCCCAAGCAAGCCACGCATAGAGCGTGTGTATCCCCGCTCGAGATGTAACGAGAGCAGGGAGGAACACACGCTCTAAAACCTGGCTTGCTAATGTTCTTGCTTAGAGACATACTGCCTCAAAATAAAATTGGTGCAAACTAGCAACCGAAAACGAGACAGCACAGACAAACACAGAGCGCTGCTGAAAGACAGAAGCTGACGCTCGTTCTGGCGCACGTGCTTTTATGCTTCCTGGTCAGTGACGTCACCCGCCTGTGACGTTTCGTTCTTCCATTGGTTTGATTGCACACGTGATTCAGAGCGCGGTCACGCTGAAGGCGTTCCCAAAGCGTTTCGACGCGGCTCGAGTTCCTGAAGGGGAAGTGTATTTATATATAAACATAATAATTACACACAGTACACACATTTATTAGGCAAACTCAAACTTTTATTTTCTACACGATTAATCTCGATTAATCGTTTGACAGCCCTAGTAAAAACATTTCAAAACAATGAGATTGTTAAATAATATATGATTCAAAAAAATGCATTTAATGGCAGCAATTCTAGTGAAGAACTGAAATAATAGTTTCTGAGGACTCTCAAACTATTATTTTCGATGTATTTAGTACATAAAATGTTATAAATATCAAAATATTTGTCGTTTTTTAAAAATGTATGAAATTTCAACGGTCCAAGAATAAAGCCCTGTGGGACGCCGTAGTTAAAAGGGTCAAATATTTATGAAAAATTACAATTAGAAATCTGAATCATCTCAAAGCTAATTAAAAATGTTTAAAATGTAAATAAATACACAATTCAATTTATAATTAATAATGTAATAGTTTTATATTGCATGATTCAAAGCATTTTGTGATGTTCCATACAGAGAAAATGTAAAGGAAAAACACTTCCTGAAAGGCAGCAAAACAAGCTGGCATTCACTCACTGTTGCGCTATATTAAAACGAGGCTAACACTAATTGAAGATGAGCCAACCTCATGGCAACATCACTTCATTAAGGCAAACACGCAATGGACCAAAAAATTCACAACAGCTATTTAAAAAAAGCCAGGTTTTCGATGAATCAGGTCATCCTGACGAGTAATAAGCGCTGCGTCTTTAAATTCACAACCCGGAACTCTCATTGGGCGAGCTTCAGATGATTAAGAACGGCGAGGAAGGGGCGAGTACATATTTGCCCAACGGCGCGCCACGGCAAATACGACGACACACATGCAAGACACACTTCTGGAGTCTCTCACCGGCATCATTATTTTCGCTTTCTTTATCCTTACATCCCTCTCTCCCTCTCTGAATTTCTTAAAGTAATTCACTCACTTCCTCCCCTCTTCTGACATTCACCATCTTTCTCTCCGCTCTCAGCCACCCCTGGCAGGCTGACAGCCGCAACCCCTCCCTGTCTCCCCAAACCCCTCAGGCGCTCTCTCTCGCACACACACTCTCCCTTTCTTTCTATCTCTCCCTCCCCCCCTTCAACCTAGTGACAGGGAGTCTTACTCATCTCCAGCCATAGCCCACAGCGCTCCGCCAACATCTGCTTATATAACTTGGTTTAATTTGAAGTATCTATGCCTGAACTGTCAGGCATCTCTCTCTACTCTCCTTTCCTCTATCAACATCTCTTCTGTCCTTTAGTTCAGATGGGATACAATAATAATACGTTCCGGATACGTCCCTAACATCGTGCTAGAAATGGCAAGGTTATGGGTTCCAATACTACCAGAGAGTATAAAAAGTCATATGGCTTTAAAATTGGCTTTAGGTGTCATATCACAAAATATCACAAGAGGGTTACATCAAGTTCATTTAAGTAAATTACTTTTTTAATATTACCAGTTACTTTGTCTGTTTTTGTTCCAAAGATGAAACATAAAAAAAAATTAATAAATATATAAAATTATGAAAGTCTAATGGTCCAAGAACAAAGCCCTGTGGGACGCCATAGTTAAAAGTAACAAATGAAAGATTAAAATATAAAAAAACATGATTAATCTCAAATCTTAAACAATTAAATAATTAAACAATAACTGACAAATAAATAATTTAATGTACAAGAAATTAATTTGAGTAAGTTACTTTTTAATATACATAAAAACGTTAATATACATAATTATGTAACTGGTATTTACCAGTTACTTTGTCTGTTTATAGTGATGAAAACAGTTCCAAAGTATATATACACACATAAATAATATATATATATATATATATATATATATATATTATATATTATGAAGCTTAAAATGGTCCAAAAATAAAGCCCGGTGGGACACCATAGTTAAAAGTGTCAAACATTTCAGAAAAATTTTAATTAAGTGTTACCACAAGTGTTACCTTAAAACAGTTAAAACAGTTAAAACTTGTTAAAACAGTTCCAAAGTTGAAACAGAACCACTGTGTGTCTCTGAGCAACATACACATTGTTGTATTCATTATTAAACTAGCTTCTTTTATTTTGGAAGAATTGATTAATTGAATTATTAAATGACTCATTCAATTAAATTCAGAATAAAACAGAAACACTGTTTTATTCAGAATTTAATTGAATGAGTCATTTAATAATTTTTAATGAATTAAGTAAGTGAATGTTGGAATCAATCAATTATAAAGAGTCATGTGGTTCCTGAATGGATCATTGTTTCTCACCAAAATGATTAACTGAATGACTCACTCAGAAAAGTTATGTTTCTGAACAGATCAGTTCACTTCTGAACGAATGACTCATTGAATCAATCATAAAGAGTCACTTGTTTGGTTCCTGAATGAATCAGTGTTTTTGAACAAATTGATTCAAGCAAATGATTCAATGACTCACTCATTCAAAACAGACAATCACTTGTCGCCACCTACTGGTGTATCTGTGTAACCTGCAGAAATTTGGGGCTTGACTGTTTGTGTTTTTTTGTAAATACTTTTGTAACAAAGGTTCTAAATTAAGAAAACTAAGCAAAAAAACTATAATCTAAATACACTTCATATGACTTTTTTTTTAATGAATTGATTGATTGAAGAGTCATGTGGTTCCTGAATGGATCACTGTTTCTTACCAAATCGATTAACTGAATAATTCAATGACTCACTCAGAAAAGTTCAGCTTCTGAACAGGTCAGCTCACTTCTGAACAAATAGAGTGAATGACTCGATGAATGAGTCATAAAGAGTCACTTGTTTGGTTCCTGAAAGAATGAGTGTTTTGAACAAATTGTGTCAGCAAATGATTCATTCAAAAAGTAATTCTATTCATTCAAAATCAATCACTTGTCACCACCTACAGGTGTATCTGTGTAACCTGCAGAAAGAGTCACCGAAAAATCATGTCATATACAAATTTGACACCTGACTGTTTGTGTCATTTTTTGTAAATACTTTTGTAACCAAGGCACTAAATTGAGAAAACTAAGCAAAAAACTACAACCCAAATACACTTCATATTACTTTTTTTTAACAACTTGGTTGACTGAATTATTCAGTGACTTATTTAAATAAGTTTTGTTTCTGAATGAATTAACTGAGTGAATGTTGGAATCAATCACTTCTAAAGAGTCATGTGGTTCCTGAATGGATCACTATTTCTTACCAAATTGATTACTTGAATAATTCAATGACTCATTTAAATAAGTTTATTTTCTGAATAAAACAGTGTTTTTAAATGTATTAATTGAGTGAATACTGGAATCAATCACTTATAAGCAGCCATGTGGTTCCTGAATGAATCTTTGTTTCTTACCAAATCGATTAATTGAATAACTCAATGACTTATTTAAAAAAGTTCAGCTTCTGAACAGATTGGTTCACAAAAAACCATAACCTAAATACACTTCATATAAAAGCATTTTAATAGACTATTAATGTTGTGTATTCTTCCATGTTGCAGAACCAATTGCAATGAAAAAGTTACATACTTACTTCATTATACTACCTATCATTACACATTTAAAATGGACTGAAATTTTATCTGGTTGACACGATACCATGATAATTAAAAAAGGAAACAAGATTATTAAATGATATATGATTCAGAAAAATGCACTGTGATTCTAGTGAAGAACTTCTTAAAGTAAATTACATAACAGTTTCTGCAGACTCTCAAACTACTTTTATTTTCCATGTATTTAGTAAACATAATTTCATAAATCTTAATTAGAATTTCTTAGTGTTTAATTTAAAAAATAATAATAATATTTTTTAGGGATGCACCGAAACGTATTGGCCGAAATGCTTGCGCGTTTTGTCAGTAAAGCCGGTTCTGTAATCAGCGGTAAATGCCATCAGGTGCGTGATTTCACGTTGAGCCGTATATACTACACACAGCCGTTGTTCACCGACGAGCTGCGCAAATTCACACTGATAATGAACATGGATTTGCGCAGCTCGTCAGTGAACAACGGCTGTGTGTAGTATATACGGCTCAACGTGAAATCACGCACCTGATGGCATTTACCGCTGATTACAGAACCGGCTTTACTGACAAAACGCGCAAGCATTTCGGCCGATACGTTTCGGTGCATCCCTAATATTTTTTAAATTAAACACTAAGAAATTCTAATGGTCCAAAAATAGAGCCCTGTGGGATGCCATAGTTAAAAGTGTCAAAAATTTATGTACGATTTAAATTAAAATGTGATTCATCTCGAAGCTGGTTAATCGGTGTACTGGTTTAGCTCGTGAATGAGAATTGCAAAAGTGCCAAGTGAATATTTTTGCAGTAAAAACTACCCATCATTCATTACACATTTAAAATGGACTGAAATTTATAACTCTGATTGACAACGATAATTACAACAACCACAACAATCAGAATAGTACTTGGTACAGAAAAGCAAGCCCCATATCCCCACAAACAGTTTTTTGGGAATAAATGGGTGCTAACCTACTGCTATCCAACCTCCACAGAGTGCTCTACTTGAGTTAATGTGGAATCTTGGTCCTTCAATGTTGTGGCAGGACACCAAGGGTCCTCTGGCTGGATTTAAGCAGGCAGTGTCGAGTTTGTGATCACTAACGGACTTCCCCGGAGAGTACGCGAACACATGCAGAGGGAAGATAAGGCCTGCCTGGCTCCCTACTCCTGCTGCTCCAGTGAGTCTCCTCGCACGGGGTGCCAAGAAGCCTCCCTGACAATCTATCGCCAAGTGATGCCTCTATTACAATGGCTGCCCCACAGCTACAAGAGGCCCTGCACCAGCTGCAGCAGATTATAATTAGAGGAACCATGAAGTGCCCCGGACACTGGCAATTGATCTGCCTCTGACAGTCCAATATTTCCACCAGGGAAATAAAACCTTGCGTCGCATCGCAGGCTGAAGCCGGGAGAAAATGTGCAAGTGTATATGTGTGTGCGCAAGCAGGGAAAAAGTGCTTTTCACGACTTGTCTGTTCAAAACACATCGTTTTGTTTATTGTGCAGTTCAGCCGTCACTCTTTATCACATTGATGTTCAGATGGGCGGCTCTCGAGCAATAAGCGCAAGCCCTTTTGTGTCCGACACGGAAGCGGAATGGAATCGCGGCTTAACCGCGTCAATTCAAGTCGTGTTTTTATTTCTCAAATGAGCTGTATAGGATCTTTTGTTCGCCGTTTGAGTGCGCCGCTGTTTAAGAGTAAAAGTAATTTCGTGTCAATTCAACAAATAAATTAGATTTTTTTTTTCTTCATCCCGGCATGTTGAAGCCGTTGAAATGTTTCCCCGTCTTTTGTCTCCATCCTGTTTTTCCATCAAGCTAAGCAGCAGATAAGTCTCCAACTCAAAGCCTATCAATGCTGAGCCACTAAAGAGGTTAAGAAACTATAAGCGAACCAGTAAGCAAAGACCAAAAAGTCTCTGTATGGTGAAACAACATGTAATACAGAGAATTCCAGTCAAAAATAAGCAACATTTCTATTCAGGCACATCAGTTCTCTTGAATCAAGAGAATATTGATGTTGGACCCATGGCCTAGTGTGCTTGTTAAACCATAGTGCTTATATGGAAAATCTGGGTTTGAATCTAGCTTGCGACATTTCCTAATCCCACTTTATATGGATGAAAACGGATTTTGTGGATGAATATATGTGATCCTGGACTACAAAACCAGTCGTAAGCAGCAAGGGTATATTTGTAGCAATCGCCAACAATACAACGTATGGGTCAAAATTATCGATTTTTCTTTAATGCCAAAAATTATTAGGATATTAAGTAAAGATCATGTTCCATGAAGATATTATGTAAAATTCCTACCATAAATATATCAAAACTTAAGTTTTGATTAGTAATATGCATTGCTAAAAACTTCATTTGGACAACTTTAAAGGCGATTTTCTCAATATTTTGATTTTTTGCAATTTTTCGATATCTCGTCAAATATACACCCATGGCCTAGTGTGCTTGTTAAGCCATAGTGCTTATATGGAAAATCTGGGTTTGAATCTAGCTTGCAACATTTCCTTGTCCCACTTTATATGGATGAAAATTAATTTTGTGGATGGATGTTTGTGACCCTGGACCACAAAACCAGTCTTAAGTAGCACGAGTATATTTGTAGAAATAGCCAACAATACACTGTATGGGTCAAAATTATAGATTTTTCTTTTATGCCAAAAATCATTAGAATATTAAGTACAGATCATGTTCCACTCTAAATTTTCTATCATGAATATATCAAAACTTAATTTTTGATTAGTAATATGCATTAATATGCATAGGAACTTCATCTGGACAAGTTTAGAAGTGATTTTTTCAATTTTTATTTATTTATTTTTATTTATTTATTTTTTTGCAATATTTTAATATCTCAGCCAAATTTTGTCCTATCCTAACAAACCATACATCAACTTCCTAATCCCAATTATATGGATGAAAATGGATTTTGTGGATGGATATGTGTGACCCTGGCCCACAAAACCAGTTGTAAGTCGCATGGGTATATTTGTAGCAATAGGCAACAATTCACTGTATGGGTCAAAATTATCGATTTTTCTTTTATGCCAAAAATCATTTGTATATTAAGTAAAAATCACGTTCCATGGAGATATTTTGTAAATTTCCTACCGTAAATATATATAAACTTAATTTTTGATTAGTAATGTGCATTGCTAAGAGCTTCATTTGGACAACTTTTTGTCAATATTTGGATTTTTTAGCAATATTTTGATATCTCAGCCAAATATTGTCCTATCTTAACAAACCATACATCAATGGAAAGCCTACTTATTTAGCTTTCAGTTGATGTATAAATCTCAATTTCAAAAAAATGTACCCTTATGACCAGTTTTGTGGCCCAGTGTCGCATATGGATTTTAAACATCCTTAGAAAGCTCCTTATAGCGCCACGTCTAAATTGACAAATGTTTTCTCTTTCCATTAACGCAATAAGATGTGAGTAATGTTGTACTCATCTCGTTTCATTGTTCTCCAGCATTGTTCCATAAATTATTTGCCAATTACACACTAAATACCCCCCAATTAAATATGAACTCATCTAACCTACACACTGACAGTCCATTATTAAATAATATGAATTTTGCATTATGACATCACAAATGAATAAACCATGAGCGGGTGTGAGGGCTAACAGATTGAACTGCGCAACTGTTCTCTTAATTCTGATTAAGCCGTCAGTCAGACCAGCCCGGCTGAGCCGAACGATCAGAAAGAAGCTTCACCATAAATACTTGAAGACTCAGTAAAACGGACAGATACGAATGGGCGAGAAAAGAGAAACGAGAGGATATTTAATGGAGGCTATGAGGTTTTATCGGGTCCCTTTTTCATCGAAATTCCTCATGAGACCTTTGAGGACAATGAACTCTGCCGCTGTCATCTTTCATTATAAAACACAGCCGACAGAAAGCATTTTATCTGTAGCCGGGCGATCTGCAGTAGCGGACAATAAGGTTAGATGCGTTTTGCAGTTTAGGGTGTTGACACATCTTACCCACAAATGTAGTCACATGACTTTCTATATAAAAAAGAGAGCCCACCACATACAGTTGCATATGACTGAGGTCTTAAGAGGTTAAAAATGTGTAGTGGCACATCTTACCCCACATTATCACTTTTCGAACATGCAGAGACAGGCTATCGGAGATGTATCAGCCTGTGAAAGTGTATCTTCTAGCCAAACATGGAGTAGATCAAGGCTCTACGCTTACCCTCATGTCTCATCTCTCTGACAGAAAGTAATGTGCTCTCTTTTCATCTGGGGGCCATGCCTGTATTATCGGTCTATTAGATGTATGGCAAGGCAAGACAATATTAATGGTCTTTCTCTTCCGCAAAATGAAAGAGGACTCTTGGAAAAAGAAACCACTCTCGGCTTCACTCTCAAGGCCGATGATGGTGTAGCAGATGAAAGGAGATTCGAAATGACCACTCTCTTGCTTGAGTAGCTGCTTTGACATATTGTAGCGAGGCCCTGCTTAGTAAAGGTCTGGGTAATTATGGGGAAAAAATAGCATTTGTGCTGTGCGCCGTCGCAAATTGTATTGGCTACAACTTAGCAGTGGTTTCGTGAAAAAGCTTCGGCTGTCAAGACGGTGGTTTATGATTGCGGTGGGTCGCTCATTTTGATACGCTGAAGCCAGAGAATTCATATTGGAACGCTGAGGACAGAAAAAAAAATTAATGATACTCTCTCAGCAACTTCTTTGGCTTCTTTTAACTTTGTAATGGACTTTCTACTGCCACTTTTTATAGATTATTCAGCTTTGTCTTGTGTCTTGTCTTGTTTGTTTGTTTAATCAATCTTTGGCAAAAAAATAAAAAAATAAATCAATTAAATATTATATATCTGTTGTTGTTGTTGTTGTTGTTGTTGTTATGTACTATTGGCTGTGTCTTTTATTTTGTTCCTTTTTAATAACTTCTGAATTTTTATAATTGCTACTACTACTACTAATAATAAATACTTATTTAACCTTTGAAAAAAATGTAAAATATATCAAATATTATTGTTGTTGTTGTTGTTGTTATTATTATTATTTATTATCATTATAATAAGTAGTAATTGCTTACTACTAATAATTATTAATATTATTAGTAGTAAACAATTTGTCTTGTTTGTTTAATTTATTTAGTCAATCAATCTTCGTCAAAATAAATAAATAAATAAATAAATACTGTTGTTATTATTTACTATTGGCTGTGTCTTTTATTTTGTTCATTTTAAATAACTTCTGAATTATTATTATTATTATTATTATTATTATTATTATTATCATGACCATTTTCATAATTATTATTATCATTATTATTATTATTATTATTGCTATTATCATTATTACTACTACTACGACTACTACTACTAAGAATAACAATAAATACTCATTCAGCCTTTTAAAAAATTTAAATATATAAAATATTATTTTTGTTATTATTAGTGGTATACACTATTTGTTTTGTGTTTTTCTTGTTTTTAATATTTGTTTATAACTGAAAATAATATAGTATTTTATATACTACTAAATAATAAAAACAGAATCCTTAATTGATCTTTGCCAGTTGAAAAAAAAAATACTTTTATTATTATTATAATTAAGTACATACTAGCAGCTTGGTCTTGTTTATAGTTCCTTTTTAATATTTTATTGTATTATAATAGTAATAATATCCTCAATTAATCTTTGCCAGTAAACAAATATTATGATGACAATGATTATAATGATGATTACTGTTACTATATATTATTCATTATTATTATTATTATTATTATTATTATTATTATTATTAATAGTAATAATAATAATAATTATTATTATTATTATTGTTGTTGTTATTATTATAAATAATACATAATAATAAATAATATATTACTGTTGTTATTATTTACTATTGGCTATGTCTTATTTTGTTCCTTTTGATAACTTCTGAATTATTATTATTATTATTATTATTATTATTGCATGGCAGCATCCATTAAATGGTGAACCAAATTAGCAAAAAAGGTAAATAAATAAATAAATAAATAAATGATCTGAGTGCACCTTTAACCTAAAGTACATTAAATTAGCAAGCAAACAAACAAACTACTATTCTAACTCCTAACAATAGTAGATTGTCAGAAGAGTGGCGCTATCAGAGATGGCATGGATGATTGAACTTCAAACATCTACTGCATGTAAAGTCAATACTGGGCTGACACTGGCTTCACTGTCTGACTGCATTAAAGCAGAAATCGAGAGCTTTCTGCATGAATGCATGGGCTAGTGATCTAATTTTTCTTGCTGTGCAGCACACTGGGAAAAACTGGGGTGGACATGGTGTGTGTGTGTGTGTGTGTGTGTGTTTGGGGGATTATAAAGCGGAGGTTGAAGCAAAAGGGGTCGAAGGAGCCTTTCGGCTAATTATAAAGCGAAAGCTTAATTGGAAACCAAAGCAGTTATTTCCTATCATAAGCCCAAGAACGCGTTGTTATCTTTTTTATCTGCTCCATTTATGCAGATAGTTTATAATGAGACCCCATTACAATTATGCACAAACCGAGAACAAAGGCTAAAGCTCGCTGGCGTACACCGAACGAACAGGAATTCTAAATTAAAATATCTTGTTTAGGTTGGAGCTACGCAATCATGCCAACTCAGAGACCTTAACCTGAGATGCTTCGTGAGATGCCTTAAAGGGACAGTTCACCCAAAAAGTAAAATCCTGCAATCATTTACTCATTTCAAACCGTATGACTTTTATGGAACACACAATTTTATGTTGTGTGTGTGTGTGTGTGTGTGTGCATGCTTTAATCCATTTACTGAAAGTTTTGTTTATAAAAAACAAAAATGTCAAAAAAAAATTTAGCTAAAGATTAGTTTCATTTTTCAGTTTTTTAAAATATATTTTATTTATTTGTATATACATTTACAATATTTTTTTATTTTGATTATTATGCATTTATATAAAAAGAATAATTATTTTATTATTAACAATAACAATGTATTTATAATATAGTAGAAGTATATTAAGTAGTAGTATACATTGATTTTTAAATTTTTGTTATTATTTAAATAATAACAATAATAATAATAATAGTGTTTTAATATAATTTTAAAAAATGTTTTATTTATATTACGACTACAACTGTTACTTTTACTTTTTTATGTATAATCATTGTTATAATAAGAAGAATAATTAGTATTTTAATAATGTTTAATTTCAAAGATATTTATTTCTTACCAGTAACAATAACAATAATAATAATAATAATAATAAAAAACATCATCATTATTATTATTATAGTAGCAGTTGTAATAGTAGTATAACAATAAATCATTATTATTACTATTATTATAAATATATAATAATAATAATAATAATAATTAGTGTTCTAATAATGTTTCATTTATATTACTAGAAATTATTATTATTATTAAAGTAGCAGTTGTAGTAGTAGTACAAAAATAAAACATTATTACTATTATTATTATCATTTGTATTATTATCATTAATATATAAATATAAAATAATAATAATAACAATTAGTGTTTTAATAATGTTTCATTTATATTACTAGAAATTATTATTATTATTATTATTATTAAAGTAGCAGTTGTAGTAGTGTATAAAAATAAAATATTATTATAATTATTATATAAATGTAAAATAATAATAATAATAATAATAATAACTCCTAGTGTTATAAATGAAACATTATTAAAACACTTATTATTATTATTATTATAAAGATGATTATGCTTAAGTAATTTAGTACTCTTATATAATAATGTTTTACTAATACTACTACTACAACTGCTACTTATTATTATTGTTGTTGTTATGTAGCAGTTGTTGTAGTAGTATAAAAATAAAACATTATTATTATTATTATTATTATTATGTATAAGAAGAATAAATGTTTTATTTATACTACTACTACTACAACTGCTAATTATTATTATTATTAGTATTATTATTAAAGTAGCAGTTGTTGTAGTATAAAAATAAAACATTATTATTATTATTATTATTAAATGTAGCAGTTGTAATAGTAGTATAAAAATAAAGCTATTATTATTATATAAATGTATAGTAATAATAATAACAATAATTAGTGTTTTTTAATAATGTTTCATTTATAATACTATAAATTATTATTATTATTATTATTATTATTAAAGTTGTAGTAAAAAATAAGACATTTTCTCAATCTTCTTTATCATTATTTTTGTCTTGCTTTCCAGTAAAAATCCTTAAAAACAAAAGAAAATTCACTTGAAAATGTTATAATGTTTAATTATCTTGAAACAGCTTCTCCTTCACCATAAATCTCACTCGTGTTTAAAACACGACAAAACAGCGCTCATCAACCAACAGCAATCAGGCGATTATAAAAGGATCCCGACAGTCCCGCTAGTCAAGCTGAGTTCAAGGTTCCCAAACACAGGAAACAGGAGTTCACACCTCCCATTGGCAGCGAAGACTCCAGTGTGAACGCTCTATATTTAAAAGGCATTAATGCAGGCGAGGCCAGTCGGGTCACGCGGGGAGGCTGCAAACTGGCTGTAGGGAAGCTTTAGGCCTGCAATCCCTAGAGAAAAGCATCGCCACTGAGCGAAAAAGAGAAAAAAATGGCTTTGATGGGGACGGGAGACGGGAGATTGCGAGACGCGGGTAAATATGTAAAGCGAGGGGGGCGAGGAAGGGTTCAAAAGAAGCACGGCATTAAAGAGAGAGAGCGGCCACTCAGGCGAGTTAATCTTGCAAGTATTTTTGTCATATGGATGAACAGATTAGTACGGGCAAAGCAGTCATTAAATAGCCTAAAGGATGTGTGTTCAGGTAAGCAGACGCTTCGGTGTTGAACAGAATGATTTGCTCCTGATTTGCATCCGTCGTTAATTGTATTGCGATGCACTGAGGTGGGAACAATCGAGGAAGGGAACGCTTTCAACAAGATGAGTTTGTTTTCGCATGCGGCACGCACACGCGCTTTGGCACGCCGTCAAACGTTGGAATAACGTTCAGGGTGAACCCTTTTTTCCCCGTTTCGCCGGCTGACAATGCACAAGGATGTAAAAAACAATTATTTCTTTTCCTCTGAAACTGAAATTTGTTAAAAGAAACGCATTTACACTCATGCGAACTGCCAAAGCAGTTGACTGGGCGCCATAATGGCAGGTAGGCTGTCTGTCTGAAGCCCACGGACAGATTTCTTGACTGGAACAAACTCAATCCAACGCATGAAATGCAAAAGCTAGGCCAATTTAAAACAACGCCGTTTTACACGAGAAACTATTCTCATCTGCTCCTGACAGTCCCTTTGGCGAGCAAAATTACGGTCGTGTAAAAGACAAGGTCCAAATGGCTGAACCCGTTTCAGCACCTTGGACAGCAACACTGACTGCCTGAAGACATGGGAACTAACAATGTGACAATTAGACAATATGTGCAAGCGTAATAGCCTGTATTAATATTTCATATGAGATCTAGTACTAAAATTCAATTGATTCAACTTAGCTTTTTATTTTATTTTTTTTTAAACACATGCATTTAATTTTTTACATTTTTACATAATTTATAATATTCATATAATCATTATTTTATGTTTTACAATACAAAATAAAATAAAACTGAACAACAACAACAACAACATTAATTGAACAACCACAACATTTATTATTATTATTATTATTATTATAAACAACTTTTTATTATTAGAAATAACAGGTTTAGTAGTTATTAATAATAAAAATAACATAAAAATCTAATTATTACTACTGTTGTTAACTTAAAAACAATTATGTTTATCTCCATAGTAAATTATATAGTAAAATAAAAGCAACAATAATTACTATTACTATTAATACTAATTAATAACTATATTAATAACTAATGAATAACTATTAACTAATAAATAATAATAACTAATGAACTAATAACTAATTAATAACTAATGAAGTTATAACAATATAAAATAAAATAAAAGTTTAAACATTTATTATTATTATTATTATTATAAACGACTTCTATTATTTTTAGTAGAAATAACAGTTGTTGTAGTTGTTTTTGTTAATAAAAATAACAGTAATTTAAAAATAATGATTATTGCTATTTTTGTTAACGTTTTAATTATTATTATTACTATTACTATTACTACTATTATCTTTACAATATTATCTTATCACATAACAAATGATTTTATAAGTTACACCATAAAAAATAAAATAAAAATATTAACAACAACATTTATTATTATTATTATTATTATTATAGTTATAACGATATAAAATAAAATACAATTCTAAACATTATTATTATTATTATTATTACTATTATTAATATTATTATAAACAGCTTTGATTATTTTAGTAGAAATAAAAGTTGTTGTAGCTGTTGTTTTTGTTAATAAAAATAAAATACTAATAACAAATAAATACTATTATTATTATTACTATTATCTTCACAATATTATCTAATCATATAACAAATTATTTGATCAATTAAACCATAAAAAATAAAACAACAACATTTATTATTATTATTATAAACACCTATTATTATAGTATATTATTTATAGTAGAAATAACAGTTGTTGTTGTTTGGTAATAATAAATATAACAGCAATAAAAATAATAATTATTACTATTACTATTATAATTAACTTAAAAACTATTATTATTGTTGTTATTATTATTTTTATCTTTATAATAAATTATACAATAAAACATAAGAAACAATCATTATTACTATTGATACTTTTAGCAAATTATTACAAAGTTCAACAATATAAAACAAAAATATAAACAACATTTTATTATTATTATTATTATTATTATTATTATAGCCAATCATTATTATTTATATTAACAGTTGTTGTTGTTGTTGTTGTTAATAACTAATAAATAACAAGTAAATAACAGTATAAGGACTAATAAATAAATAAATAATAATACATAAAATGTAAACATTTTAAACAAACTTATTTTTATAATAAATTCTATAATGAAAATATAAATCAACAATTATTATTTTTTATTATCATTAATTATAAAAAGAAAAATATAAGTATAAACGAGAATAATATTTTTATTGATTTATTTCATAATTGATTATAAAAAATATTATTATTGTTATTATTAATTATTATTAGTTACAAAAGTAATAATAGTTGTTGGTAATAGAAAATAATAAATAATAAATAAAATATTATATATTAATTTTATATATAAATATAATAATAATAAATAAAACAATATTTAAAAGCATATAAAAGTAATGACCAAACATACCTCAAATATAAGCAACAATAACAATCAAGTTTTTATTATTGCTGTTGATGTTACTATATTTATAATAAATGAAATAATAAAAATATAATTATTGTTACTATTACTATAATAATAATAATAATAATAATAATGTAAAAAAAATAAATAAAACTAAATATCAAAATAAAGCAGATGGTGTTTCCACAGAAACATACAAGCTGCGTGAACCAATAAGCCTAAAATAATAAAATAACACACTAAAGTGGTACAACACAAACGACAACTTGTTAAAGCCTATTACCAGTACCCATAATCCTTCCTGTCAAAACTTCCTATTGGGGTGTTTTGCAAAACCAAAAACGCCTACACACGTTAACAAAAAGAGGGAAAAAAAAAACGAAACTCCATGAGGAGAACAAAGGCAAACATCTCTAAGCCCTCCTGCACTTCTCTCATGGAGAGATGAAAAAGAGGAAAGCTTCCCTTGTTAAATATGCGGCCTTGACGTATGGGAGTGCGTGGGTAGGTGCGGCTAAAAGCGGCGCTTTAAAACGGGATTTGTAATCTTCAGGCTGCTGCTCCCCGAGCTACTGACTGCTGACTACTCACTACTGACTTACCAATCCTGTGGGCGACAGTCCAACTAAAACCCTGTAATTCCTCATTTCACAATAACGCACAGCTTGTATCAGAGTAAAAATACTTCTTATAGTCTCGCACATCGATTAGGTCACAACAGCCTTACTAAATCAAATATACAAGGAGCTGTGGATGAACTTCACTCACAAAAAAATCCATTTCTGCTACATGTTCAGTTTAGCTAATTAAAATGAGCTAACGCAACAGTCCTTGAAAGTTTTGTCAACTTAATTTCGTTACATGCAATGAATTTCAATTTAAAGTTCCTTCCAGAATAAAACTTTCCTGATAATTTACTCACCCCCATGTCATCTAAGATGTTCATGTCTTTCTTTCTTCAGTCGAAAAGACAATTAAGGTTTTTGAGGAAAACAATCAGGATTTTTCTCCATAGAGAGGACTTTGTGACCTTTCCAATGTGATTACGTAATGCGTGTAGTCGAGCTAGTGCAAGACGAACATTTGTGGTTAAAAACTATATAAATTAGAGCTGCACGATTGATCATTAAAAGATCACGATATTGATTCAAACACCCACGCGATCTCACATCTTTTGAAAGCAACTGGCGATTCAAATAACGCTTGTGTCGATCGCATTGTTTCGCCACTACATGGCAACAAGTAACTGAATCATTCATTCAAAATATTTCTTCAAAAATGCTGATTCATCGTAATGAAACAACTGAAGTATTTATGAGTGATTCATTGAATCATTCATTCAGCAGATTGGTTCAAAAACGTTGATTCATCCAGTAACAAAACAAGTGAAGTATTTATGAGTGAGTCACTGAATCATTCATTCAAATCACATTTTCAGAATTTTAATATTAAAAACTGGTGTATTAATTTTATTAAATACATATATTATATATTAAAATGTTTAAAAATGAATACAAATTAAACACTTTTAAATAGACTGCAGCAATTAATATTTTGTCACACATTATTTTGGTTAGTTCAGAATCGTGGGAGTGTCATGATCTCTATTTGAGACAAAAAAAAAAAAAAAACGTGGTTCTCAATTTATTGTGCAGCTCTAAATTTTTACATTTTTTTAGAAAATGACCACTTGTTTCACTAGATAAGAACCTTATTCCTCAGCTGGGATCGTGTAGAGCCCTTTGAAGCTGCATTGAAACTACAGTTTAGACCTTCAACCCCTTGGCCACCACTGAAGTCCACTATATGGAGAAAAATCCTGGAAAGTTTTCCTCAAAAAAAAATTAATTTCTCACCTTAATTCTCACCCTATGTCTTTCTAAATTGACTTTTTGTCTTCATAGGCCACAAAGGGAAAAAGGAGGAGGCTTTTAGTGCTTGAATGCCATTGGTAAACATTTACTTTTGAAGAAACAGTTCATGGGTCGGTACTTCTGCCTTTGTAACACATGACTTTTCCAACATGACTACGTAAAGTCGAGCATTTGTGGTTAAAAAATATATACATTTGTAATCTCTTTTTTTAAAAATGATTGATCGTTTTGCTAGATACCCTTATTTCTCAGCTGGGATCGTTTAGAGACTTTTGAAGCTGCACTGAAACTGCAATTTGGACCTTCAACCTGTTGGCCACCACTGAAGTCAAAAACCTTAATTCTGACTTTGACTTTTTCACTGAAGAATGAAAGACATGAACATCTTGGATGGCATGGAGGAATTAATACCAATTTATTTATTACAACTGATTTGAATATTAACTTTTTGTATAGTAAAAAGCTGTCTCATTCGCAGCTGTCTCACCAGAAAATGTGTTTCCAACTCCGCCCTTACTTAAAGTACCGCATAGAGATTCATGGAGCACTTGTCTATTTTTAGCCCAGGCTAAGCCATTTAAATCTGTGCCATGATCTTAATTCGATACCTGAACTTAATTAAACTCATCCCCAGGACCAAAGGGGCTTGAATGTAGCCAATTAGTCTCATAGTGCAAATGACGACAGACTGCTTCATTTATTCTTGTGTAACTTCTCGGTAATGAATAATGCATGGTCTGTTTTCAGATGCCTGCCCTCACAGATAAGAATGAGGAGATCTGGCAGAGATGGCTTTTTGGTTTGGTTTGAATTATGTAAGGATTTAAATGTACAATTATGGCATGCAACATCTTTTAACAAGCTGTATGTTTTTTAAAACAATAATAATAAATCATTTAGTCATTGTGTCTTATCAACCCAACTTTTTGTCGTTCGTAGACCATAAAATGAAAAAGGAGGAGAAGCTTTTAGAGCTTGACCACCATTGGTCACTATTTACGTCTAAAGAAATAGTTTACATAAAAATGAAAATTTGCTGAAAATTCAATCAAAGGAACAGATCTGGAGAAATTTAGCATTACATCACTTGTCCACCAGTGGATCCTCTGCAGTAAATGGGTGCCATCAGAATGAGAATCCAAACAGCTGATAAAAACATCACAATAATCCACAACACAAATCCAGTCTATTAATTATTGAATATTTAGGCATTTTAACTTTAATCCATCACTTCTGGCCAAATACGAGTCTATAATCCACATCCCTTGTTGTTGTCTCACATCAAAATCCACCTATATATCCAAAATAAGAACTGTTTTTGCTTACAAACAGTGCTTGATCAATGCATATTTCTCTCCTGATTCAGACAAGACATTTTTTCCACTGGAAGCAATGGTTTGAATTCTAAACCTTCTTGACAGACATTCAGCTTTTCCCTTCACAAGATGTTAACTGATAGACAGGCGTACTGTGATGTTTTATCAGCTGTTTGGACACTCATTCTGACGGCACCTATTCACTGCAGAGGATCCATTGGTGAGCAAGGTTTGTAATGCTGCATTTCTATAAATCTGTTCTGATGTAGTCTAAGGATGACTCTGCTGGGAAAAAAACCTGAACTGGTTGGCTGGTGTTAGCTGGTCATCTAGCCTGGTCCTAGCTGGTCAGCAGGCTGGTTTTAGAGGGGTTTTGGCCACTTCCTTAGCTGGTCAGGCTGGGAGACCAGCTAAAACCAGCTACTTCCAACTTAAACCAGCTAAGTCCAGTCCTCTTCTCAGCAGGCGAGTTAGTTTTCCACAAGTTTTCATCTATTCCTTTAATGTATAAGACTTCAAATTGATTAATAATTATAACAAGCATTTGTTTATTTCAAGAGACCAATGAAATCTTTAACAATACATTTGATTACTGTTATTTGTGCATATTGTCTCCGTGCTTGTTCATTAGTTGATTAATGATGGGTCATAAATCAAAAATGTAATTCTAAGCACAATTAGCCCCATCAATAAATGAGCTCCATGCACACAGCTTCCTAAATGATTGTTAAGATCCCCCAGAAATACATACAGCCCCATTTTATACCTACACTTGAATTGCCAAAGTGATAAAGCATTTCATATGCTGCACACCTTGTGTTGTTTTCCCTAATGGGATACAATCTGGTGGCTATCACACTATAATGAGGGACATCTTCAGCGTGGTGCACTAACAGACCCTGTCCTCCCTGACAGCATATAGTCTTTCAGAAGAGAAAACAAGAAGCGTGGCATATTCTGTATAGCTAATTTCCTTCAAAAACACACTGTGGGATAAACAGCAATATTATGTGCAATAAAACTGCGATGTAAAGGCAGGAATTAATCAACAGAGAGAATATATAGCAAATAGGATTTCAAACACATAAACAGTGGGTAAACTAAACTACTTACAACAGTTCCGTCTAGAAACAAGACGAACGTTGCAGCGTTGAATCCTCTGAGGTAAATAATATCATTACAGAACTGAAAGCAAGATGGCGCCGTTGCGTGTGTACGACAAAACGCGAGTTCGTACTGTAATGGGAGAGAAAAGAAAACAGCGCCAGTTTCATGTAAGTTCCAATCACATTTACTGTTGTTTGACGAGTTTTCACGGGCGAAATTCAGTCATTTCAATAGGATGCTTTCATTCAACAAGGCGGGCTATTTGCACTTAGTGTAAATAACGTTAGACACTCCGTAATTTAAACTAGCGCTATACAAAACCGTCAACGTTGTTTTGTAAAACAGTTCAAACCGCTCAAAATGGTGGCAGAACAGGCATTTTGTACTCTCCGGTGTTTTACAATGAAAATTCATTATAAAGAGCATATATTAATATTTAATTAATATCAATTGTGCATATTCATAGCTTTTGACATATAAATGCAGACTCCTATGTTAATCACCAGATACAGTCAAACGAGTTCAACAACTCACCGACAAATGTCGTTCACCCAAAATTGTTTAGAATGCAGACCAGATAAGCGTTACCAGTATTTCTTCCGTTTTAGCGTCTTTAAATCAACTTTTAACAAGTTAAACAACATTAATCACTCCGCTTCTTCTCTCTTTGACCGTTACTGTTCAAATATGCGCGCTACAGTTGAATGCGCGCTACATTCGGAAAGGGGAAGCGTCAGGACAATACCCTATAGTTGTTTGTGTTTCTGTTAAGTCTGTGTTTCATAGTCACATGTAATACATTTTAACTTATTCGTACATTATAAAATATCAAATTTATTATCTTTGCCTTACTGTAATATTATGAATTTCAGTGTTTATATTTGTGTTTTCATATACGCTGCATTTTTATTGTGTACAAGTACACACAGGCACACGCAGAAAAAAAAAGTTACTCTCAAAAAGTAATTGAATAACAGAATCAAATAATATAATACAGGGCAAAGTGAAATTCCATTTAAAAGTGTCCAGTACACAGTGTCCAATAAGATTTTATGAATCAATAAAAAGTAAAATAAAAAATAAAAAAAATCCTAAAGGACAAAATAAAATTCAATTAAAATAAATCAGAATGACCAATAGGATTCTAAGAATCAAGTAAAATCCTATAGGACAAAGTGAAATTCCATTAAAATAAATCAGATTGTCCAATAGGATTCTAAGAATTCAGTAAGATCCTAAAGGATAAACTAAAATTCCAATAGGATGTTTTGACAAGGGACATGCAAGTGAGAGAAAATGCGTCTTTTTTATTGAGAATTAAGAGACTCCACCTGCAAGAGAAGAGATTTGTGCTTACGCATTTTGATGCGCTCCCACATTACAACATAGAAACCGCACCAAACAAACTATTAAAACAAGAAGAAAGTCGCGTCTGAAAGCTGCCTCGATTTTTAAAATTGGTTAAAATGAATGGAGAATATTGTGTTTTTACGTGTGCGCTTGACCATTTCCGTCGGTGGTCCTCGATCACTTGATGAGGTCCGCGCATCTTTTGCATGGAAACTACGCCGCAAAAAGAATAAATAAAAGGCTTTCCTTAAAAAGGCAAAATAATGCGTTGACGTTTTCTTAATATAATAATTAAAAACCAACAGACTGTTGAAAATGCGGGACATTTTCTCAATATGCAACGTATGGGACAAGGGAAGAAAATGCGGTACAACGCAAAGCGAAACAGGTGGTCACCCTAGTGTACTCCGGTTCAAAAAGGTAGGGTAGGCCGCAAAACTTTATCCCATTTTCTCTTCCAACTTCAAACTCGTCCAACATCGTTGTTTTAACTTTTTTGGCAAAGGTCGTTACCAGGGAAAGTAACTGCTGTGTTAAAAAATAAAAAAGTTAAAATATGTCAAATAACTTGGATGCCCCCAATATTAAACATGGTAAATAAATGAAACATTGCACATTAATCTAAACAATTTTAATGTTGCTGTGGGACAATGTGAGAGACATCTTTCAGGGGCTGAATATCACGTTATTGGAGTTGCTTCAACCCGTGGACATGAAAAACATCCCGCGGCAACACTGTTAACAGTCTGTCTCGTTTTTTCTTGATGACCAAGAAAAGAACTAAAAATACTCTAATTTTCTAATTTTATTTGCATATAGCCATTTTATTTGCATATAGCCATAATAACAAGAAAACAATGTGCTTTTGTAAAATAAATAAAATAAACATGGTAATAATAATGTAATCGTCCACGAGCGGCTCCGCTTTTCAAATTTTAATTATCCACGTTAGATGCGCGGACATGTAGGGAAACACCCACATTGCCTCTGTAAACAAACATGAACATTAATCAAGTTCATCTCAGCTACTTTTTGTTTCTAGAAGAAGACGCGCTGAGAGGAATAAGCCAGAATTTACCTTAGAAGAAGAACGCAATGCAAAAAAGTTTATAGTAAAGCCGCATTTTATTGTCAGTAAGGGTAACAGTGCTGTAGCAGGGGAAACATTTATTTGATTACTCGTTACAGTGAAAAGTAATGCTGTTAATAACACTGTTTATTCCCATCACTGGTCACAACTCCACAATCTGAACTGAGTATTCCAAATATTGACCAATTAGAACCAAGTACTGTAGCGTATATTTTTAATTGGGAAAAATAATAATAGGTAGATAGACAGATCCAGAACAATAAATCTTCACTAAAAAGAACAGCAAGATCGATACAAGTAATTTCATTATGTGATTAGTGACAGAATCTGAAATATTTCTTACTCGTTTTACATTTCCCTGTTATTAATGTCTCAACATTTGCTCGATTACAGACCATCCTGTCATCGCAATACCTTTCGCCTACATGGAAAACCGGCACTCTGGCATGCATATGAGTTTCCACTCCCTCGCTGCCATTTTTCCATAGCAGATTCCTGGGAAAGTGCCAGGCGGCTTGGACAAACCTTGAACTAGGCTGTTGCTCTTCCTAATGCCGTGATGGAGCTGCACTGAAGCATGGATGGTCCCAGGATGGATGACCACAGGAGCTGGCAAGCAGGTGAAATTAGAGTCTATGATGCCTCTCTATGGAGAGCCCAAAAATAAAGCCTTGGAGGAAGCTGACCCTTAGGAGCCACTACTGCGCATCCACCCACGTACAATGAATGTGGTGTTATTAGACACCGGGTGGCCCTTAAACACAGACGAGAGCTGCAGGATGTGTGAACCGTGGGGTTCGGGCAGTCTGTGGCCTTTTTAAAGTGAAATATAATAAGCTGGCAGCATATATCCAGTGTGCATTGTGTGGGGGCTTATATCTATTTATCTTTTCCTGTTTATGTCTGAAATGATGTGTGTTTAACAACCTATTGAATGTGTAACAGGAAGTCATTCCGCTCAAAATAAGCGCCATGGAAGTGCCACGGTACAGTGATGGTATCATATACGAAAACTACGGTTTTGTGAAATAGGTTGGAGTATAATGCTTTTTTTATATGGTACCTTGTTATTACCAGGGTATAAAAAACAAAGTAATGATGTTGATGATGTTCAAAATACAATGGTACATTTTGGTACCTCTTTTGTATTATATCATTTGTGTGCCATATTCATATACTATAATATTTAAATGATACTTATATATATATATATATATATATATATATATATATATGCAGTGCTACCATGTTTTTAGCTACTTTATTTTTTAAGTATATATACCATAGTACTTTTATGATAACCCAAGATACTTTGGAATACCGTAATATTAACATGGTACATGCCTAAAGTTAGATTTTTGATATATTTAATATAATGTATATCTAATACCATGGTATTTAAATGGTACTTAAAGTTTTTAATAAATTTTAATAAATAAATACCATATATAAAAAGCATGGTACGTTAAGCTTTTACGTAAAATAGCATAAAATAAGTTTGAGTTGAAGTGCTAAAATTTAAACTATAAAATATAAAATATTAGATAAATATTAGATATAATAAAAAACCTAAAAACACTCAAATGAAAATTAGAAATGTTGTCTTGGCTACTATACAAAAAATAAATAAATAAATAAAAAAAGAAGAAGAAGAAGAAGAAGAAAGAAAAAGACAAACAGAAGAAAGTAGAAACAATTTTCACTCAAAGACACAGAAAGTAACAATTTAAATTAAAAGTGTGAGTTTAAAATGTGAATTTTTAACTTTTTTTTGTATGTGTAAAATAAGTTTTTGAGTTGATGTGCTAAAATTTCTAAAATAAATAATTAAAAATAGATCTATAAAATATAAATAATTAGATAAATATTAGATATAATAAAAATCTAAACCTAAAAAAAACTTGAAAATGAAAATGAAGATATGTTGTTTTGGCTACAATGAAAGAAGTGAATTTTTAAATAAAAAAAGAAATTGTATTTTCTTGTAAAACAAACTCCAATAATCAGTTTTACAAATTTACAGATTTATATAAATAATAATTATTATTTAATAATAATAATTATATACAATAATACAATACAATTAATACAAATCTAAACCTAAAAAACTTCAATTAAAATTACAAATGTTGTCTTGGCTACTATACAAAAAAAGAAAAAATATTATTATTATTATTATTATTATTATTAAATATTATTATTATTTACTTTTTTGTGTGTGTGTAAAAGTTTGAGTTGAAGTGCTAAAATTTCTAAAAATAAAAATAGATCTATAAAATATAAAATATTGGATAAATATTAGATATAATAAAAATCTTAAATGAAAATGGTAAATGTTGTCTTGGCTACAATGCAAAAAAAAAATTAAATAGAAAGAAATTGTATTTTCTTGTAAAACAAACTACAATAATCAGTTTTATAAATTTACAGATTTATATAAATAATAATTATTATTTACTTATTTATTTTTTATATTAGATATAATACAAATCTAAACCTAAAAAACTTCAATTAAAATTAGAAATTTTGTCTTGGCTACTATACAAAAAAAGAAAGAAAAAAAGTGATTTTTTTTTAATAGAAAGAAGTTGTATTTTCTTGTAAAACACACTCCAATAATTTTACAAATTTACAAATTCATATAAATTATTATTATTATTATTATTATTATTATTATTATTATTATTATTATTTACTTTTTGTGTGTGTGTGTGTGTGTGTGTGTGTGTGTGTGTGTAAAATAAGTTTGAGCTGAAGTGCTACAATTTCTAAAAATAAAAATATAAAAATCTGTAAAATATAAAATATTAGATAAATATTAGATATAATAAGAATCTAAACCTTAAATGAAAATTGGAAATGTTGTCTTGGCTACAATGCAAAAAAAAAATATTCAAATGAAATCTAAATACTAATAAAAATACTAATAAATACAAATTACTAAAATTAAATTTAAATGAAATGAAGTGAAAATAATAAGAATAATAAATAATACCAAAAAACACTATTGACACTGATGCCATCATGGTAGTACCCAAAAAAGACAGCACATCCATGGCACCAAGTGTCTAAGAAATCTGCCTGCAACGCCACAAAAAAACAAGGTAAAAAGAGGACACAGGACCTCAGTGACACCGCTCCGTTCTGTGGCGGCTTGCTGCCGCATGCCCAAACTACTGACTGAACCTCCCTTTTCTAATCGAAGGGAACAAAGGCTAGTATATCCTCGTGGAAGCCTGCCTTCTGCCCGCCACTGACACAGATCGATACATCATAAATTATAAATAAGGAAAAAATAGGGTAAATAAACCCAGTAAATAAATGTGTGTTGTCTTGTCTCCCCCCTCCCGTTCTCTCACCTAATGGATCGTGGATTGTGCATCGGTCTGGTATGTAGTTTTCCACTGTTGCCATGGCGACTGGCCAGCCAGCCCCGGAGGCGAGAGGTGACGGCGAGCTACAACTCAATTCAGCTCACAAACACATACACACACACTAAATATATATATACACACACTCATGCATACAACAAACAGCTCGTTTAACCCCAAAGGGGCGATTTATAATAGAAGTATTACTTCAAAAGTGTGTTTCAGCTCCTGGCGATTTTATTGGCCCCTTTACAATTGGAAATGAATGTATTGACCCTCTTCGCCGGACAATGTGCTTCTATTATATGAAAAGCATGTATCACCGTAACTTTGTGTGCTATCTGGAGGCACCGGGGCAGCGTGATTGCTTTCCTTTTTCTTTCCCCCTCAAAGAACACCGCAATATTCAGTCCGCGCGCCGTATAGTGCCACGCTGACATCTTAATGATTATCCCCGGGAGGCTTTTGGTGTTCATCACGGTGCTCCATAATGGATCGGTCGCCGTTGCGCGCCGCAGTTCACGACCAGAAGCCGTGAAGTTTTTTTTTTTGTCTCTTCTTCCCCCAGACAAAGACAATGCGACCACTGCGCTATTAGCGGCGTTTCATTTTTATCTGACTTTGGGCGGCAGACTTTCCTTAATGAGAGTGGACAACATGGCGAGCGGCTTTCAAAGATGCTGATCGGCTCGTCACACGGAGCGCTTCGCCTCTAAATTGCCTCCCCGACGCGCCGCGGGCGGATTCGCCCCAGCTGTGAGGCATCCGCGCATACGCTCCAAGGAGGAGATCTCTAGATGGCGAGGCCCGCTTCCATGCCGGCAGCGAGGCGAACAAATGACATTTGTGTCACTTGAAGTCTCCTTGCGATGTATCTTATGCGGTTAGATTTTGACCAGAATTTAAATCTGTTTGAAAACAATTTGGGCAATGATGCTTTAAACTTTAGCTGAAGTTTACTTCGTCAATGACTGCATTTCAGCACTGGACAGCGACCAGACACTGAGTGTTTATAAAAGTGCTGCTCACACACAAAAATTTTAATTTTGCCATTGTTTACTCACTCTCATGTTGTTGCAAACCTGTGTGACTTTCTTTTTTTCTGTTGGAACACAAAAGAAGATATTTTGAGAAATGTCTCAGCTGTTTTGCATACAATGAAAAAGGCACTGCCTTTCGTTATGTGGAGACTAAGAATTAGCTTTTTCAAAATGTCTTCTTTTGTGTTGCACAGAATGAATGAAGCCATGCAGGTTTGGAACAACATGAGGGTGAGTAAATGATGACAGAATTGTAATTTTTACTTATACTGTACTTTTAAGATGAAGCTACATTCTCAATATAAGCAACTTTACTTTAAGTCCATTTGAGAATTTAGATGGTTTTGATTCAGTTCCAGCACTGGACAACAAGTTCATTAAAAAAGCAAAGTTACTAAATTTAAACTACGAATTTCGGCTTGACAAAACATTGTTTGAAACAAAACCCTTTTTTTTAAAGCTTGTAAGCTCTTATAGACAGAGAAAATTATAGAACATTAGATATAATGATACAAAGAACAAAAGAACTCTAGAGTGATAGAATGTTAGATCAAAAGAATGCTAGAATGAATAGAAAGTTAGATAAAATGCCAGAAATAATAGAAAGAGCAGTAGAAAGATAAAATGACAGAACATCAGACAGGCAGATAGAATGTTAGAGCAACATAAGAACACAATGTAAGAGCAAGAACGATTGACAAAATGGTAAATATATACAGTGATAAAGAGAATGTTAGAATGACAGAACGTTAGATGATATATAGATAGATAGATAGATAGATAGATATAATGATAAAATGATAGATAGATAGACAGATAGATAGAATGATAAAATAGAATGATAGAACGATAGAACAATAGAATGACAGATGATAGATAGATAGATAGATAGATAGATAGATAGATAGATAGATAGATAGATAGATGGATGGATAGATTATTCGTGGGAACGACAGAGCGATAGGACGATAAAACAGTAAAACAATATAATGATAGAATGATAAAATGATAGAACAATAGATAGATAGATAGATAGATAGAGAGAGAGATAAACAGATAGATAGATAGATAGATAGATAGATAGAAAGGAATAGATAGATAGATAAGATGAATAGATAGA